>CADEBF010000013.1:0-43356 GCA_902825475.1 Hypomontagnella monticulosa | reverse complement strand
TGACAATATGGATTTGATATCAGATGGTCAGTGGATAGGTCTGGAGTTGCACTCGAAGATATGCGGTGGAACTCAGTAGCACGCGTTGTAGAGGTAAATCAGATTGAAAACAGAAGGATATGCTTTGCACAATGGATATCCGGCGACCAGGTTAACATCGCACGGATAACTCGTATACTGAGGAGTCTTCGCGTCTTCGGCCTCAACAAGGAAGCACTAGAGATCTACTTGGCACTTTGCAGGGCCAACGAAATGTATAACCCGCGTGATGAAGGTTGTGTTATCCCTGAGGCTGTCTTTGTTCGCTGGGACCAGATTGTCGGAAACATAGGTGCATTGTACCCGGGACCCAAGAGAAAATCCCTTGGCTCGAAAACTTGCCTGAAGATCTGTAACCGGCATGCTCAAATGTCCGTTTTAAACGATGATCATGTCAACTGGTATAGAAAAGGAGTATACATTCTTTCACTATGGGAAAATTTCCTAGATAGTGTAGCGTTAAATGTGGCGTTTTGCGCAGCTGAGAGCGCTTGAGATCAATTGATGATTTCATGATACCTATTGCATTGTTCACCTTGGAACTTGCTGGGAGTTGCCTACGATAATAGGTAGGTAAGCAGTAATCATCTTTATTCGGATCGAAGCGATGCATGCGGCAGATGGAAAGACGAAGACACCATGTTTAAGCTTCGTAATGATGTATCTCGGCATATATGAATTATACCAATCATAAGCCATACATGATCAGGGGTCTATTTTTTTTGCATTCCAGGTGGGAAAGCATCGACGTCTTCAATGGAACCCTACTATGTAGTTCGTGTTAGTATAGATTAGACGCGCACCTAGGTATGTACATGCCTATGTACATTATGTAGATGATATTGATCCATGGATGTATATGCTATGACGTCTACCGTCAAGACAGCGAATGAATCAGGAAAAGCCGATCGCTTGTCAATCATCAGGTACCTACAGTAGTAAAACCACCCACGTTGTTTCTCTTCTATCTATGGATCCCACTTAGCGTGCTAGGTGCGCCAACTCCCCACTAGAGTCGTCCGTTCAGGATCTACATGCAACCTTAGGCTAGGTGGATTTGACCGAGACAGGATCTTCCCTCTGTAGTAGACGATAGCAGGTCTGTCGCGCATAGAAGCAATCAGTATATATATATTTATTTATAAAAACATTGAGAAGAAAATATATATCTATTGATGATCGTGGTTAGTAACAAGTATCTAATACGTAAAATATGTTAGTATGTCCTATAGAATCTTACAGTATGTAGCCAAGACTGGTGTTTCTTCTGAAAACGGCGAATTCCATGGTGTGATACTGCTTCTGCTGCTGGTGTGATGAGTGTTTGAATTTCCCCTGTTCTGCTACATGGACATGTCAGAGGCGGATTACCAACCTCTTTGAGTTTCCCGTCGTCATACCCACGCATGCATGCGCTATAATATACGACATGCGACATAGGCCGCAGACAGGATTTGCATGCGGCAACACGAACGACACGAGCAACATGGCTGGTACCTACATAGGATAGTATGTACCTAGGTATGGCTTGCGTGGGATGAGGATAGGGAAATCTTGTTTCTGCTGTCGCCCCAGATAACGCAACCCACCGAGTTCACATTAATGGATGTACTGTAGTAGGTCTGCGTCGCATTCATGATCCACCCATCCTTGTTTGGACCTTGCTTGGAACTTGGATCTTGCTTTGTAGGTACACTTGGATGTCGTCAAGGCCGTTTATCCTTTCGCCTGGTGGTACCTATAGGTATTACAGTACTTCGTACGGACCGTAGATGGTCCACACATCCATATGTCGACACGTCCACACCAACAACCAACATTAAACATCAATGCCATGGTTATGACCCGGCTTTTTCTGTAAATGAACTTCCTTATCCGAGACTGACTGCCCCGCCTATCTTCTATTACTTATCTTAAATGCTCTCTAGGTTATTTGCAGTTACCTAGTAATTATCTATCCATCATATGTATTCGTCTATCTGCCCGCTAGAGACGCCATGCCACCATGATGCTTTTCCAGAAACGCCACAACCACAACGCAACTTCATGGACTAAACCTTCGTTTGGATAATTTTACAGCTTCAACTTTCTTCAAGGTGCTCTTTGAGAACTATATTCTCTAGTTTTCATCCATCATTCGTTTATGTGCTGCTGCTAGGTAGCTTTACATCGCAAACCCTCAACCGAACATTTGACTACTACTCGCTACTACAACAACTCGCTATTACAACTACTCGCTACGTCTTGTCGTCGCATATCTAAGCTAGCAATCTTAAGACTTAGAAACAGACGCACTGGTGTCGAATGACGGTATCATAACATCACCAAAAAACAGACCTCCGGCGTACATACCTTAGTAATTACAATGCGATTAACCGGCCTCATCGTCGCCTTGACTCTCCCGATTTCCCTCGCCGCTCAACACATAGTGCGGGCGCACTCGACGAGCATGAAAATCGAGGATGCGCCTAGTTCAATGGGTATGTTTGTTCGATTCTACATTCAGCTTGGCTCAACCGGAGAATGACGCGGCTAATCGGTCTGGAATCGAGAATAGCCTCCACTCCGGTCCTCGAGGTCAACGCTACGGACCCACTACTTACACCACCCCCTACACCACTGACGACAACTCTCCCGGCGGAGAAGCCCGCCTTGGAAGCTTCCGTCATGGGCCTCGTCGTCTTCTCGGCCGTGGGGCTTTTTCTGCTTTGAGTGGAAGGAATAAGGATTGTTAGCATTTCACCGGCGTTTGTGAACTGGGGCCATAGGTTATGGGAATGGGTTAGCATGGCTTTGGGAACAGGGCTTGGGAGTATATCGGCGGCGTTCTGGTAAAGGCTATTGCCATTGAATTTTGGATATACCCCTTACGTTTTGCTCCCTTAAATACCATCAAATTATTGCGCACTACACTCGACTGTTCTCGGCTATACTCGACTATAGTGGGCGACCAGTCCTGATTAATCCTCCCGTATCGTACATGTGCAGTAATTCTGTACCTAGTATTCTCCTTTTGTCCCCTAGATAGAACTGCACATTGCGTATCTCGGAATCCATGGGCGATTGGCGTGGATGTTTCACATGTCGTACTATCATGCATGGTCTGTTATATTCCGAGATCACTGGAACATGATCCGCGGTGCCGCTTTCTATAGGCAGGCGATGCGTGTGCGGGTATCGTGTTGATGCTATCGCGTTCCTGGGGACGGATGCAATGCAACCTGGGAGACGACGTGACCGTGGCGTTACTAAACTCCCACCGGCTCGGCATTTGTAATTGTATACGCCCGCCTTGTACTACCACACGACGCGCGTGCTTTCGGATCGCGAACGTTCAAGCGGCGACGGGGACTTGTTGGTCAGCGGGCTTAGAGCCTGAAGGATCGAAGTCGGGTTTCGGTAAGTTGTCCTGTACGGTATCGTCAGTTTCGCGCGATCGGAAATGGGGGTTGGTATAAAACGAACCAGATCATAGATGACTCTGATCATCAAACTACAGCTTGGACAGACTGCGATATCTGTCGCCTCATCCTGGAGGTCCATGAGCGATCTCGAATCGGTCGCCGCAGGGACAAGGGTAGTGGTAGATCTGTAGCGTCTCGTCGTAAGTCATATCTTCGATCTCGACTTCGTCATAAACTGCGATTTCTTCGTCGTCGGCCATCGCGGAGTATATCAATATAGTATCGTCGGAATTGGTAGGATAGATGGAAAACAAAAGAATGTAGGAATGAACGACGGCACTAAAAAAAATATCTCGAAGCCGCCACTTTGAGTACCTACGTACTTAGGTGAAAAGAAAAAGAAAAGCCGCACTAATATTGAAGTTGGAAAAGTGAAAAGGAAAAAAAGATCAATAATTAATTGATTTGATCTTACGAAAATCGAGACCCCGCCTCATGCTCGGATAAGCACGGTCTTTTGAGGTTAATTGATTTGATGTAACAACCTTCCTTTACATAGTAAGTAGAACCTCAACCTTGGAAGTGTCTGCATGTGGTTCTTACCCCACACTATCAACGGCACTGAGCCACAGTCATTACCTAGGTACCTACCTATAGCCCTGGAGGCAGCGGCCGGCCCTAATTCCCAGGTACAAATGTACGATGGTCCCGGGGATCTTACAGCCACTTTAGCTAGAACTCACCTGGGCACTGGGCATTGACTTTAGGCTTAAACCGGGGTCTATCACATGCTTGAAAAAGCAAGGACGTCACCAAAATCAATACAAGTGATGGTTATTGGTTGCATCCGCCGAGGAACATTGAACTTGCTCTCTTTTCCCTTCTGGCTACCTACCTACCTAAGTAACCTGCCAATCTGCCAACCTACCATCAACGCCGAGTTAGTTGCTTCCAGGGCTATATCTACAGTATTCGACACGAATCAAATGTCAGTCGCCTAACAATAATATTACCTATCTTTCGTAACCCGTAACCGGCAATCATGTAATCACGATGATCTCAATTGTATAATCCTAACCTTCCAATTCGTATAATACTCCCCTCTCATGGGCCGTGTTTCCTTTCCGTTGGCTTTGGGGTAAACAAAGTGTTGGAATCTAGTCGTGCGAAATCCGCTTCCACCCGCCGCAACCCATCACAACGTGCCGAGCGAGCCTGCTTCCTACGTCTCTATTGACACGTCGTCTACATCTTTTCCGAGTCTCCCACCATGGCGGCCCAATCCAAGCTCGTTCTACCTGATAAATCCATCAAGGCCCTCGTCTCGCAGCTCACGACACTGTACGTGCAGAACCGCACCCGCATTTCTCGCGCCGTCTACCTCACCCTCCTCGTCGCCCTCGTCCACCGCGTCCGCCATGCCGTCTCCGAGCAGAAAGCCGCGTCGCGCGCGCGAGGCCGCCAAGCGGGCAGCTGGTACCACTACCTCGTGACGGCACTGAAACAACCAAGAAGAAGAAGGTGGAGCTCAATCGCGAGTTCTTCAAGTCGTTGCTGAGGTTGCTGAGGATTGTTGTACCCGGCGCGCGGTCCAAGGAGACTAGGTTGCTTGCCAGCCACAGCTTTTTCTTGGTTGTGAGAACCCTTATTAGCTTAAAAGTTGCCGAGATGGATGGTGCTATCGTAAAGGCCCTTGTCAAGGGCAATGGGAGGAGTTTTTGACTCGCATTGTCTGGTGTTGATCGCGGTTCCGGCGACGTTTACGAATTCCATGGTGAGCACACTCCTGCTGGAGCTGGCGTCTTCTCGTTGAGTGAGACAGAGGAGACACTAATGGGTTGCGAGCAGTTGTCCTACCATCAAGCCGAGTTGTCGCTAAGATACCGGACGAGGCTAACCCAGTTCATCCACGACAAGTATCTTTCCCAGCTCACCTTCTACGGCATCTCGGCGCTGGATGACCGGATAAAGAACCCGGATCAGCTTATCGCGGTCGATGTTGCTAAATTCTCTAATAGTTTGGCCGAGCTATATAGCAACTTAAGTTTATATTAGATATGGTGAGGATCTGTACGTTGTCATGCATAATGCGGAAGCTAATGCGGCCTAGACTATCTATACCTGGTCGCTATCGAAGAGCGTTGGGGGCGAAGGCGTCGTATTC
The DNA here is from genome assembly GCA_902825475.1 of Hypomontagnella monticulosa. Taxonomy (NCBI): domain Eukaryota; kingdom Fungi; phylum Ascomycota; class Sordariomycetes; order Xylariales; family Hypoxylaceae; genus Hypomontagnella; species Hypomontagnella monticulosa. Next base: position 37,749 of record CADEBF010000013.1, on the reverse strand, counting down.
ATGTCTCTATTGGTCCAGCTATCAGCCAACGTAATGCGCGCCCTGACGCCTCCCTTTGGGAAATACGTTGCGGATGAAGCACGACTCGAGGGGAGTTCCGATTTCAGCATTCCAGACTCATCGACCACAGCGAAGAAGTGGCCCTTTACCACGGCCACGAGGCCGAAAAGGATACACTCGACAAGGGCTACTTCACGCTTATTAAACACGTGAACTACATTTTGCGGCGGCGATTCTATCACGGTGTCATGGAAGATTTCGTCATAAAATACTTCTGGGGTGCCTAGGTCTTACTATGTAGTGTACCCGTCTTTTTCAAGTTGCCCGGCCAGTTGGCAGGCGCCGCCAACATGGGTGACCGGACGGAAACATTCGTCACCAACAGGCGAATGTTGCTTAGCGCATCCGACGCCTTCGGACGGATCATGTTCTCCTACCGTGAGATCATGGAGTTGGCTGGCTACACATCACGAGTCGCGTCGTTGCTGGAAGTCATGGACGATATCCAGGCTGGCCATTTCGAGAAGAAGCTCGTCTCGAGTTCCGGTACCGAAGACAACGAAGCCGTGTTAAGAGGTAGAGGAAGAGTGGTGGAGAGCAAGGATATCGAGTTTATCGACGTGCCGATCATCTCTCCTAATGGAGACGTTCTCGTTCGAGCGCTCTCTTTTTCGCTCAAGCAAGGCGAGCACTTACTAGTCGTTGGCCCGAACGGATGTGGAAAATCTAGTCTTTTCCGGATTTTGGGTGGTCTTTGGCCCGTCTATGGCGGCACGGTCTACAAACCGCCGTTCACAGATATCTTCTACATCCCGCAACGGCCGTACTTATCGCGGGGAAGCCTTCGCCAACAGATCACGTACCCGGACAGTCTGCGGACCGTTCGCGCGCGCGGTGTGACCGACGCAGAACTTCTCGACATTCTGAAGATCCTTTCTCTAGAACACCTCGTGGACCTTTATCCCGAAGGCTGGGATGCGGAAGCCGAGTGGCGTGATGTTCTCTCGGGCGGTCTCCAGCAGCGCGTTGCCATGGCCCGGCTATTCTACCACAAACCACGGTACGCGATCCTGGACGAGTGTACGAGTAGCGTAACGCTAGAGACCGAGAAGGTCATGTACGATAATGCGAAAGCTCTGGGCATCACATTGATGACCGTTAGTCACCGACGAAGTCTCTGGAAATACCACAGTAGAATCCTGCAGTTCGACGGACAGGGCCATTACGTATTTACAAAGCTCGACGCCGAGAGGAGGTTGAAGCTCGAAGACGAGAAGGAAGATCTCGAAGTTCTACTTAGACAGGTACCGGAGATCGAGAGGAGAATTGACGAGTTGACGGCCGGATGAGCGGAATGAAATAGACCGCATGTATACATATGTATAAGGGATGAGAGATGAGGGCATGGTGTATAGTGGGAATACTAATTGTCTAGCCTGATGTCCTCATGTACAAGATCCATCAACATGGCGCTTTCGTGACCAACCTTGCGAGGGCCGCAATAGAATTACCTTTAAAAGAGTTTGCTACGTAGCCGTTTCACTATTTTAGTACGCGCGGTATTTAAAGGCGGCTAATACTTCGTAGACTTGAGAAGAAAAAGCTAACACCTATCTCCAATGCATCAATCTACCTAGGTATATGGATATCCCACATTCATACTAAGATATACCTACATACATACTACCCAAGAAGTCGAAGGAATTCTCCACATATACACTTGGCTCTTCGTCTTGGCTTAAACTTGGCTATACTTGGCCCCTTGAGCCTCATCGTGCTTGGCGTTATTGACAGGCTTGGCAAAGATTGTTATAACTTATATCATTTTGTAAAAGTAGCCTTTGATTCTCGTGTTTTCCCTCAATCTCCAAGATGAAAAATTGTAGTACTGCTGAAAATACGATCGGCATACCCCTGACTACCTACTTTAGCTGAGAGGAGCCTCACCCTGGATGTGTACATATATCCACCAGACTTAGAGACCCAGAGACCCAGAGACCCAGAGAAGGGCCGTAGTTTAATCTGGGTCGAACGGACTAGTCGTTGCTTCTACGTATAGAACATGGCCATTGTATGCACGCATTCTTCAGACAGTACGACAGACTCCACGCCGAACATTTCTTGTCTCCATCGTTCCCCTCATTCTTGCCTCACGCATATATATGTATGTACATATATATGTAGGTATGTAGACCCTCGGGATCCGCTATGTCACGCGTCGCACCCAACCCCGAAATCTGGGTCGGCCATGCTTAAGCGCCCCGATATTATTGATATTATTCTTCAAATGCTTTCCAGAGTTTTTCCTTCAGGCGCTTTTCGCTGCTCGAAGTTGAGCTATGTTCCTGATCTGGCAAGAGATCAGCGCGGATACGACGTGGTTCTGTGGATTGCGATGACGAGATAGCAACTATAGCTGCTCGCAAAGGCGGTATGCAGAGTTCTTATGTACTGTATGTCCCATGGGGCTCCGCACTTGTGGTAACCGAAGTTGCCGGAGAGGAAGGAGATGTGCTTGGATGGTTCGAAGGGCAAATCCCGGTCCCCGTCTTCAAGATAAACATTTTCCCCTGGGTCCTGTCCTGGGAGGGAGAAGAGAGGGTCTTTCTCCGGATCTCCTGTACTATGTAATAAGAGATCTCTTACTATACATATATATCCACATATATCCACATATCTACACATATCCACACATATAACCTACATATACGATCTGGTCATTTTTTGCTTACTGACCTTACCTCGCCTTACCTAGATCTTACTATTTCTCCTTCTTTATTTCCGCCCCTATGAATTAACCTTACAGTTATAGTTCTAGTATGCTCTTCCAAAGTTCTTTGGCCTCCAAGGCCACACCTTGAGCCGGCTACAGACCGCGCTTATCGTCGCCCCGTCCTTCATCCTCTTCGGTTACAATCAGGCGGGAATCGGCGGCCTCATTACCGAGGACGATTGGTCCGCGACATTTCCGCAAATCGACACCGTCCATGCGACGCCCGCCGATGCGAGCCGCAAGTCGACGTTACAGGGGTTTGTAGTTGCTGTTTTGTGGTTGGAGCTTTATTCGGCGCCCTCTGCTCCTACACCGGTGACGCGTTTGGCCGCCGCAATGTCATCTTCTTTGCCAGCATCTGCACGTTGATTGGCGAAGTCCTCGAAGCCAGCGCGTTTGGCCTGCCGCAGTTCATCGTCGGCCGCGTCATTGTTGGTTTGGGGTCGGCCAGCTCAGTTCGCTCGTTCCCGTATGGCAGAGCGAGACGGCGGGCGCTAAAAATCGAGGCCGCCATATCGTATTAGACGGTCTGTTTATTTGCCTTGGGTATATTCTCGAGTCCTGGATCAACCTAGGTTTCTTTGAGATCCGACACGGACCCGCGACTTGGCGCCCGCCGATCGCGATTGCCATTGTCTTCTCGCTTGTGTTGATCGCGTCGGTGTATATGTTCCCTGAGTCCCCTCGCTGGCTGCTCATGACGAATAAGAACGAGCAAGCCCTCGAGAACTTAGCCATTCTGCGCGGCCGTCCCCAGGATGACCCGGAGGTGTTGGCAGAGATGAAGGGTATTGAACACTCCCTCGAGATTTCGAGCAACGAGGGCGCGAAGCTGAGTCATCTTCTTAAGATGGGGGAGGACAAACTCGCGTACCGCTTTGGGCTATGTATTTTTCTGCAGTTCTCCCAGCAAATGTGGTAAGTACTTAGTGTTCAACATTCCCCCCCCCCCCCCCCCAACGCTCTAAGCCGAGTAGCTATGCTAACGAAGAGCCACGTCATACAGTGGGAGCAACCTCATCAGCGTGTACGCCCCCATCCTCTTCCAGGAGAACCTGGGCCTTAGCAGCGAAGTGTCGCGTGTACTCTCCGGCGGTGCCCTAACATGGAAGTTTCTCTCGTCATTCCTGGCCTTCATCGCTATCGACCGTTTTGGTCGTCGTGCTGTGTTCATTTTCAGTGGTATCGGCATGGCGTGTTGCATGATTGCACTCGCGTTGCCACGTCGTTCCCTACGACGAATAGGGCTTCGCAGATCACCGCCGGCTGCTTCATCTACCTGTATAATACGTTTGTTCCGATCGGCTTTCTAGGAGCCAACTTTTGTACTGCACCGAGGTCGCGCCGCTAAGGCTACGAATGGCCATGAGCTCCATCTCGACGGCGAATCATTGGGCTTGGTAAGCTCCCCTCTTCATACTTCCTTCATCGCTCCATCCTTAATTGGGGAGTCTTCTAACGAGGGACCACAGGAACTTCGTCGTAGCTATGGTGACCCCGTCGCCATCTACAGTATCGGCTGGCAGTACTACCTTGTGTTCGCGTCCGTCGCTGCCTGCATCCCGGTGTCGGTGTACTTCCTATTCCCCGAGACCATGGGCCGAAGCCTCGAGGAAATGGAACTTGTCTTCAAGCGCTCACCATCCGCTTGGGCAACGGTTCGGTTTGAGAAGCAACCCGCCGAGGGGATTCCGCCGGAGTCAGATGAGAAGAGTGAAGGAGTTCTCGGACAACCGGATCACTCCGACTAGTCTCCGACTACTCGTGCAACTTACGTTTTGAGGTGTTGGATAAATATAGCCGGAATTTGTATCGCTAACGTTATGACTTACGAGACATACATTTTGGAAGTATAGATACCTACCACGTATATATGAGGGTGCACAATACACGATTAGGCATCATCGCCACGTCAAGCAACTAGGGTCCGGCGCACATTGACAGCGTGGGCTTCAATGAATTCCTCCGAGCTAGAAGGGAAGTGTCCCCAATTCGTTCGTCAACTGGAACTCTGCGAGACGAAGCAGTTGTTCATTCGCGCTAACGATGTCTAAGCTTCGTAGGCCTTTTGTTCTATGATACTCATACCCACCATAGCAGTCAATTACAACTTCCCTATCTTGAAGGCATTTGCGATGACACTCGGGCCCAGCTAGTAGGCGTCAAGGGGGATGTGAAACATTTGAAACATTCTGTATACATGTATGTGGCAAACACAAGTGCCTACGTCGTAATATGCGCTTGTTCTAGTTTAATGGTGGCGGAAGATTGCCCCAGTGACCTTCTGCTAACGAAAGATGTTGACATATTTGTATATTTGCGTAATTAAGAAATAATGAAAGATAAGTTTATCAACATATAAATTATCGCCTTAGTCGATCATTTATAAATGAATACCAAGATAATGCCTCATTTAATAATACTGTATAGTAAAATATTAAACCGGCCTTATTCATCTATTATGCAGCAACGGAGGTTGTTTGCTACAGCTGTTGGTGTCCCGAAGCCATCCGCAGTCATTGCTTGTTTAGTGGAGAATTCACAGCATTGGCAGTGCCTGATTTGACCCGATTCGAGCTGATGGAGAAGCCCTGGAGCATCACAGAAGTCAACACCTGGACGACTCAGCAAACTCAGCCCCGACGCTGACGAAAACTTGCAACGGTACCTGAATTTATGCTGGTCTTTATCACGACAGGCGAGACGGATAGGACTGACAAGACTAGGCATAACCCATTTCATTCGGACTATCGGATCGTATTGGCATAGCGACATCTCAGCCTCAACACTAGTAAGTTCTCGCTTTGTTGTTAATGCAACTATGTAAAGCAATCCCTGTCCGACTCGTTAAATATATTTAGATTCAACCCAACCTTGTGGTTCAGTGTTAAGTTAAACCTTGAGCCAACAAACGTTTATCTCCAGTGCTTCGACACGAGGTGGCGCGATCGAGCAAGGTTCGCCGACTTCATCAAAACAAGTCCATTTTCATGACGCCCAGGTCGGCGCCTCACCCTCGTTCTTCATCCCCGTCTATTATATTCACCTCTACGGTTGGAACAGAGTAATATACATACCTACATACCTACACACCTACACGCCTACACATTATATTCAGTATACCTTCATTTTACATTTGAATATTTGGCAAAATTAATAGAACTGAACCATCAAGCATGAATGAGCATGTAGAGGCACGTTCCCTTGCCTCGCTTAACTATTTGGCTGCCAACCCACCCCAATATCCAAAGAAGCCAAACGAAGACAGGCAGGATGCGATTACTCTGTACATCTCGAGAGTACCTGGTACCAGAGGCAAGTCCGGCGGCCCATCATTCAAAAGTACCATACAATCCTAATCTAACCTCCGGCCCAGATATCATACTCTCGACTTTGAAGCCACAAGTCAAAAACGTCACAGCAGAAGATGTGGCGAGCTCGTTATATTATATTCATCTCAATACTCCCGAGGATGAAGCCCTTATACCGCCCCCTAGCCAGACCCTTCCTTCGTCGTCTCCCAGAACGAGCGAGGAGAGCTCAAGGTCGGGGAACCAGATTCATAGGAAACCGGTACCAGGAGCCTCAAGTCTTGCCTCGTCGCGGGCGGATGATAGCCTACTAGTGCCTCCACTGGGGAAAGAGAACCAAGCACTCAACAGCCCACAGCTCCCAATGCGAAAACCAATACCTCAGCCCGGTCCTCCGGTTCCTTTGTCGCAACGGCCCCAGGGCTCTCAATTGGTGCCCGGGTGGTATCCAACGGAAACCTTTAGGTCCAAGACCAGTCACCGCAGATTCCTTAAAACCTTGCCCCCGCTACCAGCCTCTGATCAACCGCTCGATTATCAACCAAGGCGCAGCATAGATCGACCACCGCTGCCGCCACGACACACTGAGTACCCAACTCCACATCCTTATCCGGAGCCGTTCCCGACCAATTCAACACCGGCCGATCCCCATCGCCTAAATCACCTACGAAGCAACGTCCCTTTGCGCCATTCTCTCTAACACTCATCAGGCGAGATCCCAGCTCAGGACAGCAATGGAACGTCGGCAAAGTCGCCTCCTTCCAACTCGAGCACCCGGACCTCATCATCGACGACAAACACCACCACCCTCCTTCCATCATGATCCACCTCGAAACGTTCTGCTACGCCAAGTTCCGAGGCATGCCCACGCAGACCCCGCCGATATCCGCTCCAGCCTGGACGTAATGCGGCCCGGCAGCGCGTCTTCCGCCTCGCGGTCCCAAGGGACAGATTTTATCCTGCCCGGCGGACCTCCTGCCCCAGTTCCGAATTCTGGTGCTTTTGAACGGCAGGTGGTGATGGCTTACCAAGTCCTTCACCGCGAACCTACGCTCGAAATTCCGACACCGCAGCCCCTCAGACCTCGGTCGGGACTTGTCGAATTCACCATCTACTACCTTCCGCCCGACGCACGACCGCGCCGGCAGCGTAGCCTCTATCGGCTCATTCGGCGGGGATTTCGACGGCGGCGAGGCGCCAGCTATCACGCAGCCAGCGCCCGGTCTTAGGCCCCGCGGGTACATGTTTTATAGTCCGTGGGGCGGGCGCTGCGAGTTTGTCACGGGGAATGCCGGGCGCAGCTTGAAGTGTCGACACGTGGTTCCTACGTACGGCGGCGCGGTGTTCAATCCGTTGGTCGACGGCGTGGAGACAAGCGGCGGTGCACACAGCTAAGGGGCAGCCGGTGAGCGAGCTGCGGTTTAACCTCCCGAGCAGCGAGCTATTCGCAGAGAAGAAGGGTACGGAGGAGGGGGAGGGCGGCGCGAGGCAGGATCAGTTACAGAGTCAATTCCATCGCGTGCTACAAAAGGCACAGGGACTGGACCTGGATGACGATGATGGGGACTGGCATCTCGATCTGAGTCTCGGCGAGAAGGCCGGCGGCGGGAATAGGGGCAAGAGAGCTAAGATGGGGAAGCTAATTGTGTTTGGCGAGGGCCTCAAGATGCTGGACCTGGTTGTTGCAGCAAATATGGGAGTTTGGTGGACGGCGTGGAGAGGACGTATTAGGATTAGGATCGGCCAGACTTTCGACCGGATACACGATGTCGCATTGCGAATTCAACGGAGCACTAATGGTTAAAGACAACCGCGGGATTACAGAGGAAGGGAAAGAAGGATATACAGTGAGGTCGGTGGCTAATGAAAACGTGAGAAGGGAAATATGGAATGGAATACATAGACCGGCTTGCATGAGATACCACAGGCGTACTGCACCAAGAGTCGGCACTCTCGAAATCGAGTTACGTTGCGTTTGAAAATCCAGCGTTGAGTTGAGCAGAGTCGGCATAGGACCTGTTATTGGTTATAAAACATATCGAGATCATATAGTAGCCATAATTTCTCCCCGGGACCGAGGTAACTTTTTAACTCGTCTCCTCTCTGAGATTTCATCTGCATGATTATTGTGCAGTGCTTGCAAGAATATCGATCCATACCACCTACTAGGTGGTCTCGATGCTGTTGGTAAAATCAGGCCTACTATAAGGAGATATGCTGAGGAACGTCTGCGCATTGAGCATAATGCTCTATCTTCTTGCTTACGGATATCTCTAGATATAGGACTTCGGAACCGGTTGAAAGCCTTTAGTTCAAATATGGTAAGCCAGTACTGTACACACATCATTGACTCTGGATGTATAAATTAAGGGGTTAGATGGGTGAGAACTGTGGCTGATTCGAATTGATCATCAGATGAGGCTAGTACACCTACTGTTAAGCCACATCTTAGAATGACCAATGATCGATCAATCAATTGATCTGAAATACCTATTAAGTAGTGATAGATTGATTTACTCAACGATCGCAACAACACCAGCCGCCCACCTGGCATGCTTCCCACCGTAATACGAAGGATGGCCGGAGGGCCTATACCTCCGAAATTGAGGAACTCGACTATGACACCCCTAACGGGGATCTACAACAGCCGGTACAAGCCCAAGAAGGTCTGGCCGCCCGACTTTTCCAAGCTCTCCGAGAAAGAACAGTTCCGATTCGAACGGCGCTACAAGCGAAGGGTAAAGCTGGCCACGGCGCGGCCTCGGTGGGACAAATTGGTTCGATTGACGCAACTGTTTAGTGTAACCTGTGAGTCTAGAGCCCTGGAGATCAACTGATCCCCGACTTATCATATGTTTTTGCGAAAGCACGGATTAACCAAGTCTACCGTAGTTGTCTTGATTTATTCCGTCCTGTTCATGGACTGGAACACCGAAAAGCAACCTTTTCAAGGGGTATGCGAATGCCCCGTCATCAATATACTACCTCATCCCATGGATATAATCTAACCATGCGTATAGGTAAGAGATACCGTCTTCGGCGCGTTCGGCGCTCTATCGCCCGAGCAGAGATATAAAAGGCAAAATCCCGACATAGAAGCCATGTCGAATTCGAAATAATCGTATGCCTCTGTACACTACGACACCACGACACTACGAGCCTCATATTGCATAGACGGAGTTTCGGGGGGTTAGGGGTCGGGGAAATACCCAATTGATGTTGACGTTCATGTTAACTTTACGACCATATAATGCATATAATGCGTATCGCGAAGGAATCTCCCATTCAAAAGCAATGCTGTTCTTCCTCGATGCTAGCCCAGTACCCGTAATCACTCACCAAACTCCAAACGCCTCGATAGATAGCATACCAACTGTAGCAACGAATTCCCGACTATATCACCGTCCGGGCCATACAAAGTTCCCCTCCCATACCTAGTCCGGCGCCCAGCCCCGTACTCCTAGATTCGTTGACTGGCCGCTTCGCTATGGTACCTTGGGTTCGTACGCCGGCAACTATGCGGTCGAGGTTGGTCTCTATGACGATGCCACCAACGATCATCTCGCTAAGTGCCGCGTGTAAGGTTTCAAAGTTGAAGATGAGCTCGCAGACATTCTCGAATAGTTTGTCTAGCGACTCGACATAGACTTGGATTAGATCTAGCAGGGCTAGCGGCGACTCGGTCGACGTAGAGATGATAATGAAGTAGAGAGTCGCATAGTGACGGTAGGTCACGAGCGAGGGCACATCATTGTGAGGCTCGGACGCCGACTGGGAGGTGCCAGATGCAGCAAGTAGCGGAGGTAGGGGCAAGAAATTGCACGCGCCGTCCGGGCGGTTCGACACCAGCGTGAAGATCTCGGAAATCAGTCGCTGTTGGATGCTGGTTTCCTGCAAGAGACGTAGGATTAGACCGCTTTGAACTACCGAAGATCTTCATTTGGGGTAGGCTTATGTATATCATACCAGCTGAGTGTAGAATTTGGTCAGACGAGGCTGGCCTTGGCCGTTAAAGACCAAAACTGCGTTTATCATGGCGAGCCGCTTTTCGATGTCATCTGTAAAACGTACTATGGATGCATACCACAGCTACTATGCACTTCGCAGGTGGTGACATTTGAACGAATACGGGTAGATACGGTAGTGGGGTATATTAGCTAAAATTGCTAGGAACCTTGGAAGGCAAAGTCTCTTCTGATTGCCCCGATATCTACAAGATTCGGGGCTAGGTACAAGGCTATGCTAGCAACTTGCATTAAGAGTGCATTAAGAATGCATTAAATGTGTGGCTTTGCCGCTACGGAAGTACCGACGCCGTAGTACAAGTCCCGCCTTTTAGACCGCCTGAAAGAAGCCTGTAGGTAGGTACCTACCTACGTAGTAATGTAGCACTGGTAGTAGCTACGATAAGATCTTGAACACTTAAAACCGCCGAGTTCCAGCGCCCAGAAATCTACGGAATTCTTCCCTCCTCAACCCTTTCTCTTCCCTTTCCCCAATCCTCTTCAGGATTTCAACGCCTCGCCGTTCACAGAAGGACGGCGACTGAAAAATCAATCTAGATTGTCATTTAAGTTTTAACCAGGCCTCGAGAGGAGGCCATCTTATCATATCGTCATGGCAGTCACGGCAACAACAACCACGTTCTGCCCAAGGCTCATCCACTACACCCTCTGCCCACCGAGCCAGGCAGCCCATTTCCACCCAACATATTACTATGGCTGGGAGAGTTCCGCCCTAGGGCCGGCGGACCTCTTCGAGTCGTATGGAGGTTCTGTAGAACCCCAGTTGGAGATTGGCCCCTAGGATTCGATGACGGCAGTATAAATGGTGTAGACTGGTCCCTCCCCCTCCCTGGGTTGGATGGTGCGGCCGACACCTTTGTTTTTGAGAATGAAGTCCGCGACGGACAGCTAGAACGTATGGGCCCTACAGTATCCTGCCTCTATTTCCCCTATTATACTAACCAAAATATATAGCTTCGGATATGATGTCTGGTTACGATACCAGTCCAGATCTTCAATTTACTCAACTTACTGATTTCACCGGGCCTCTTATCCCACAAGAATCAGATGCTGGGCCTTCCAATCAATCCTTCTCGCCACCCCCTGCACCTAAATCTACCTCCAGTCGGGATCAAACTCCCAAGACTTCTGGTCGGTCGCCTCCCGTCGATGCCGTTACGGCGCTTAAGCGCCAGCGGAACAATGTTGCGGCTCGCAAGTATCGCCAGAAGCGGATCGACCGCATCAACGAGCTGGAGGCGGAGCTTCGGGACGTCAAGCAGGAGAGAGATGATTTGCGACTTCGTCTCGCTCGTCAGGAGGCGGAAGCTGCTGCGCTTCGCAGCATGCTGCAGCTGAATTCTGGGAAGGGCACGAAAGGTTAGCAGCAGACTAAGAAAGCAGGCAGTATATCTTGATGTTTCTAATAGTCCGCCACAAAATTGAAAGTAAGACTCTCAGACGATGTTTCTAATAGTCCGCCACTGAAATTGCTTTTCTTTCTCAGACGATGTCGGCTCGTTCATCCTCATATGAGTTTTGTCCTCGAATAACAGGACTGCAGAATGTATTTCATAGGTAGAGGGAACGTAATTGTCATCTTGGAACAAATTAAGGTAAGAAGAGCATGAGGATGAAGTTGACATACCACAGTTGTTTCATCATAGAGGGCACAGATTCGACTTGGTTCAAGTACGATTCACGTTTCGGCTACGTTGATCTCTGTACACGATGTTCATTCTCCTTACTTATACTTATCCTCCCCACACTGAAGCCTCTTATATATCTCTACGCTACGTATCACTATGAATATGGTATGAGTTATTAGTGAATCATACCTGGCATTTCGCTCCGTCGTTAATATACCATCTGGGAACTATGCAATTCATCTTCATCTCTGTTATGTAGCAAACGGGGTAGCTCGGTGTTGACGCTGAGCGCTGGGATGCTTGTCTAGTTCAACTATGGTACCGGATGTGCCATCATGATTAGTCTCTGACGGTAGGTGTGCCATTATGGCTCATTTTGCATTGTTAATGAACCATCGTGGCTTATGTATGATGGCAGGTGAGCCATTATGGTTAATTCTGAATAGGGGATGTCTATTTATGATAGCGGATGAAACCACTGTGATCCATTATGATTCATTCTGATGGATTTTTGGAGGGGGCTACTTCGCAGATTCTAACCCAAGTCACCAAGGTAGCTAGGCCTACATGTAACTTCTTATGGCTTGATAAAGTGAGATTAAGCCGTGTCTTGGCGAGAAGAATAAGCGAGGTTCTCCTTGTCTCGTCTTTCTTTATTTTTCTTTTATTCTTTATCGACAGATTGGATTTTCGATGCCCCAAAGATTGATTTCCTAGTAAGAGCCCCGAGCAAGCAGTCCCAGAGTCGCATGTTCAAATCGCATGCAGGTCTCTCATTAAATAACAATACCCAATTGAATATAGATTCGACGTTGTCTCACTGAACGACCTCTGAGATGAGAAGAGAGGTAAAATCACCGGAAGTCTCACATATTCTATGTAGCAGTGTGTACCTTCACTCAGTGCTATCCAATTGCCATACAGAAGGTATGTAGGTACCCAAGGACGACACAGACACACACAGACAAGCCCGGTCTCGCTTATCTTCTGGGATTATGTAAGATTTTGATGTGTCAACCAACCAATTGTTGTCTCAATAGTATTCCCAGCCTCTCTCTCATCATCAAAGCCAACGTCTGTGTAAGTCAGCAACGATGGCTAATGGCGGATGAAAATGGCGCAATAGTTGTCGTCCCGCTCTATGCGTGTTGGTTGAGGTTACCTCGCAGCCAGTTTGCTCGCACCCTGCACGCCAACCCTGCCCAGCAGCAGGGCATCAGATCCCTTATCTTTTCTTACATGTAAAGTGTTGCTGTAGTGCTTCACCGAAGCTCACCGTCTCTCTCCTCCATCATGAGCACCGAGCCGCTTCTCGCCGCATCGCGCCCGTCAGACGTCGGATATGGGCAACAGCAATGACGTCGAGGACGTCCTCCAGTCTTACCAGCAGGATGACCGCGCTGCTGACCTGGTCACCGCCACCGAATCCCGCTCGCTGTCGCGTGGTTTAGCACAGCGCCACCTTTCTATGATCGGCATCGCTGGCGCTATCGGCACGGGCCTTTTCCTAGGTTTAGAGGCGCTATTCAAACGGGTGGCCCGCTTGGTGCCCTGTTGGGCTACGCTATCGTCGGCCTCATCGTGCGCCGTGACGTTCGCGCTCGGTGAAGTGTCGGCGCTGCTCCCCGTCACAGGCTCCTTCGTCCGCCACGCTGAGTTCCTTGTCGACCCGGCCTCGGGTTCGCGGTCGGCTGGAACCTGGTCTACGGCATCGCGCTGTCAATCCCCAGCGAGATCACGGCCATCTGCGTCCTGTTCACATTTTGGACTGAAAATGTCAATCCCACAGCATACATCATGACCTTCATCGTGCTGACCTTCATTGTGGGGATCACATTCGTGCGCGTATTCGGTGAAGTCGAGTTCGTGTTTGCTATCCTCAAGGTCCTCCTCGTTGTCTTTTGATTATTCTTGGCATCATCATCGCTGCCGGTGGCATCCCCGGCACTCCCGCTATCGGCTTCCGGTATTGGCACGACCCCGGCCCCTTCGTTGAATACGTGGCTACCGGTCACTGGGGCCGTTTCTCGGCTTCTGGGGCGTGTTAACTAGTGCTGTCTTTTCTTTCGCAGGTATCGAATCCCTAGCGATGGCCGCGGCCGAGACAAGGAACCCGCGCCGTGCTATCCCGAGGGCGTGTAAACGCATTTTCATCCGTGTCTTACTATTCTATATGTTGGCTATTTTTGTAGTTGGCTTGCTGGTGGCTAGTGATGACGAGAGATTGATGATTCTTCCGGCACCGCGGCCCAGAGCCCGTTCGTCATTGCCGCCTCAGCTGCTGGTATCGCCGCCATTCCGAGCGTCGTCAACGCCGTGGTCATCACATCGGCCTGGTCGGCATCTAACCAGGCCCTCCTAGCTGGCACGTGTTTTGTTCGGCTTAGCCCTAGGGGCAGGCACCCCGTGTATTCCTTCGCACCACATCTTGGGGTACTCCCTACGTCTGCGTCCTATTCTACACAGCCTGCATGTTCTTGAGTTTCATGAGCCTTAGCTCTGGCGCACTTACCGTGTTTTGGTGGCTAATAGACCTCACTGCCGCCGGCGTACTGGTTTCGTGGTCTGTCATTTTGATGAATCATATACGCCTCAAGATGGCCATGGCTAAGCAGGGTATCGCGGATGAGCGGCTGCCTTGGCATAACTCATGGACAAGTTAGTTGCTCAGCCCACATCACTATCATGGACGTATTGTATACTGACCTCCTATATAGTCTATAGCTCAGGCATCTCCCTTTTCATGTGCATCCTCATCTTATTGACAAGCGGTTTTAAGGTATTCACGACCGGAAATTGGGATGCTAGCAACTTCGTCCCCTCCTACTTGTGAGTTTCATCCTTCTAATTCCTTGCATGTGGATAGACATAAGCCCGTTCCCACGTTAACATTCACTTAGGGATATCCCAATTGTACTCTTTGCTTACTTCACATGGAAGTTCTTCAAAAAGACTAGAATCCCGTCCCTCAAGAGCATACCACTCGAAGATGCCTTCCAGCAGGTGGATCAGTATCCCGACGAACCCGAGGGGAAGTCGGAAGGGTGGATACGAGCTATATCCTGGTTGTGGGATTGATAGACTGGATACCCCTAATGAATAGTACGAAATGCACGATCATCCGTAGTGACAATAGGGGTAAACTTGTTTACACCGGACAAAGGTCTTACAAAAATGGGATTGCATGAACGGGGAGTCGAACCCGAGCTCAACCTCACATTCCTTGATGGAAGGGTTGAATGTTACCGCTACACCATTCATGCTAGAGAGGAAATATTGAATGCCAGAGACTTACTGGACGTCGCCGACCTAAGTACTGAGTTAGAAATGTCCAGCTTATCTATAGGGGAGCGAGCAGGAAGCCGGGCTCTCCGTATCCAATCTTATGGTCCTACGTGATGAATTCTTTTAGGATTGTTAGGTCTAATAGATGTGGATGTCTCCCGGATGCCACTTATCCCGTCCCTAAGATCTGGTTCGCAAACGCCAAGTAGCGATACATATCCCGGCCATATAATCATCAAAGTTTAAAATGTTCAATTACATACGGGTCCCATGTTAAGTACAAGGCGAGCCGTCTATTATTTACACGTTCAAGCCGCGGTGACCTTGATATATCCTGTGAACTCGCCTGGAAACAACTGCTTCCCCGTCGCTGGGTTATTGCTGTTGGGTCCTAGTAACCGTAGGTAGTAGTACTCGCCCGTCTCAGTGTGGTTCTGGTAGATGAACCCCAAGTCGTCACATTAACGGCCCCCAGGTATGCACCCTCCTGTACTACTCCACCGACGAGGTGGGAGTCTGCTGTACATTAGTATTGGCCAAATAGAGCCTCGCCCTTATTAGATAAGGGTCGAGGACTTCGTACGATAATATAGATTAGGAGCTGCCAGTAGACTTCTTTACGTACTAGGTCAACGTTAGCGTCCGCATGAGTAGCCGGGCATGACACGCCTACCATAACTCAAGGTGATAATTTGGATCCGGCAGGTCCGGCAAGCCGAATCCGAAGACGGACTCTGCCGGCGTCCCGGCCGCGATAAGGTTCTGCCATCGATCACCCGCAATACCTATGTTTAGGTGTGCCTGGAGCGTGTTGTTTGCGCAGCGAAAGGTACTTCGTCGGCTCCCGCTGTCGTGTTCTCGATCACGGGTATCACCATCTATCGTGGTCCTTTCGTTAGCCTTTCCCCCTGTGCTGCGGGATACCATGAAATAGCATAACGGTAAGCAAATCAAGTTTATTAGTAGCCACGGAATCCGAGAAAGGAGATTGCCTACAAATCCCCAGCTCCCACCCCCGACGGCAATCGCGTACTTGGGAATGAAGCGGAAGCCATCGACCTCCTTGCCCGTCGAGTCGACCGCAACGCGCAATGGCTCCGCAATCCCCGTCGCATTATCATAATTGGGATAGGCGGTGCAGTCACTTCCTAGAAGCATGGCCGTCGCATTTGGCGCGGCAGAGACAGCACTCATTAAGCCGACGGCCATAGTTGCCCTTGAGAACAAATTCTGATCTTTTCCATAGCTGTTTTTGTTGTCTTTCCGAAGATTCCTAAGGTCGGACGATAACATAAGTAGGTTTGACCATAGATAGGACGATCAACAAAATGAGCTTTCGATTGACGAGGCGAGTCAACCAAAGAGCGGAGCTCCAATCTTATGTATTAATCTACGTATATAGCGAAGATAACGAGGAAAGGCATACACCTACATGGGCTGCTAAGGTAGTACGTCCAGATATTGGTAGAGGCCTTTCTGCGATGATAACCCTTACGGCTAATTTGAGATGACCAATTAGGGTCCGGATGTATGGAATTTATATACTCCCTCGGCAGTTCAGGCTTCTAACGTATTGAGCATATTCTAATTTAACAAGTCCCCAATATGTATTTCAGTATATACACGTATTGAGAGACTCCAGTACTCAAATGTTTGATAGAAAAGAGTGACCTTCGGTTGCTAGTCTAGTATGAGTCTTTCTATCCCTCGTGACAATGTAAATGACGGTTAGTCGAGTACCTATTGTGGCCATCATCTTATTCTTTTTCTTTACTTAAATATTTAACTGTTTCGGAAGGAAAGTTCTTCGACTTTAAGGTGGGAAATAGGAACTTCAAGTGATCCTCAACATATATAAGCCGCAAGTTGGTACACATACTTAAGTTAAAATCCGGAATTCTAAGCTCCTTATATCTTTTGGAATGCTATCCTTCGTCTTGCGTTAGAACTGTGGCGTTTGTCTTCTCATCTGGGCGCCTCTATCTTGTTACATTCAGCCAACTCCCTAATATGGCGGTTCACTTCTAAAACAGACCACGCAGTAGACAAAGAGACAGAGCTACACATACTGGCGTTTAAGTTTCGTCACTCCAATAATTCTACCAAATATATATGTCTGCCTCTAAGGAGACCGAATACATGTCGTGGCCATCACTACACTTGAAAGTCCTCTTATACGATTTATAATCTCTTGTTAAAGCTATATTTCGGACTATAGTGTCATTCAATACGGTGCGACCAGCGCCCTGTCTTGGGATTTCCGCGTAAATGCAGTCAGTCGGTAGGGAGGCAGAGGCAAAGGCTTCACCGAAGTCATCAGTTTCAAGGGTTTGGACGCCAATGTAGGCATAGAGACGAGAGAAAGTACCTTCCTTCATTTGAATACCTTGTATTATGATACGGATTGTGTTAGTTATCATAATTATGATGGCAAGGATTTCGCAGGTGTTGGAAGGGGGAGGGCTTCTTTGGGTCTTTTCCGTCAAAGGCTACTGGTCTTGTTAAGGGGGGGAGTGCTATTGATAGGGGCATGTGCGATTTAAAAATCGATTTTCGTAACTAATGATTCCAAATTATTCTTATTCGGGGGCTGTCTCTAGGGGTTCAGCGTCCTTCCAGAGAAGAGGGATATCTTAATCTTCCACCTCTGTGTGTAGTCTACCTGGTTTGCGTTCTTGATAGACCACGAATGTAGGCGGCACTTCTTGGGATATTAAAACGAACAACAACCTATCGTAGCTGCCGTGGCCTGTGTATTCTGAAAATCCAGCTTATTCACTCCGACCAACACTGTGATTTTCGAATGGAATGGCATAGCTATCGTGTATCGAACCCCGTATCACCCTTGCCATTTAAATCATCTTCCGCTTTAGAGTCCAGATATATAGCTAATCTTGCGCCTTCAAAGTAGTGTCTTGCCTTGTCACTATATTGAGAGAAAAAAGAACAACCGAAACCGAACAGTGTAGTTGAAGTAATCCTTATAGAGTGAGAAATCCTCATTGTCACACAACTCGGCGTTTTGTACCTCCGCCTTCATATTCTCTTGTGACAATGCTATTAGTATTATAATGCTATAGATGTCGGCAACCTATATTTAATTTATATTCGTGCCTCTTGTCAATTTGACGGACACAGAAACTTGTCTCTCTTATATTCCCCCAACATTGAACGTATTCCAAACTCCTAAAGACTTAATGTTATTCATTAACGATACTGCGGGAACTTCGCGTTGTCGCTTCGACAATGACTTGTGCGACCCTGCAAAGTGAGATGGCAATGCCGTCGGAGATATCCTCTAATGTGTAAGGTATCACCTAGATGTCACCTAGATATCACTCACTAATAGGTCGTAATGATTGTGTGTGGAGGAAGGCTGACGTATAAGCTACATGTCACTGTCGTCTTAATAATTCATAATGGAAGGAAACACAGCTGGGTGATCAATCATGTCTTATTGTTCAAGACAAATATGGTGAGTCTGCATGAAAACTTTTACGGGACTTGAGAGTTAAGAGTCGACGTTGAGTTATTATGATATAAACGGGAATAGATCACTCCTATACATTGAGGAAAATGCTTAGATGGCACAAGTGAAATGTGGTATATGACGAGATAGGCACCAATCAGGAGAGGTCACCTGGTTACTACTTGTCTGTTCAGTATTTGTCTTATGGTGGTCTCCGGATGGTAGCTATCTACCTCCTTTTTCAACTGCCTTTTCAGACGCTGCGTGGCATGACTTTTGGTTGTATGACAGCGGATTCTAAGTGGTGGACTGTAGTGGATTCGACCCACCAACTTCCTATTGTAGTGATCGTTCCCCCGCTGGGGCTACTTATCGGATCCCCAGGCTTTATCACCCCAGCTTCCGAGGTCTGGCTGTCTGGCCCAGGCGGAACCTTCGAACTTAGAAGGGTCAGGAATGACCAAGGTCAATCTACACATGTGCATGTATCTCTTAACTTTCAAGCATTAGAAGACGGGGAACGATCGACACCAAGGTCAAACTGCCAAGTTTCCATCCGCCACAAGCAACTCTTCTTACGTCCTGTTTCAACTCGAACCCGCTTTGTTTCTCTTGAGCAGAATCAAGGCAATCTTTTGCGAATACTGTACATCCAGCATTCCTTCTATTTCTTTACTCATTGTCTACCGCTTCCACCTCCAAGCCGCCATCCACATTACCACACTACTACATTACCATTAAACCCAACGGGTCGTTTACCTTATCTACAATGCGTTTCTTCTCCACGGTCCTTGCGGCGCTTGCTGTCGCTCACGGCGCCTCTGCTGTCGACGTCCAAAAGTCCGTGATCGTTAGCTTCCCCAGCGAGACTACCGACGATGTTGTCAACCGCGCCAAAGATGATATCCGAAAGGCGGGCGGAATCATCACCCATGAATACCAGCTCATCAAGTACGCATCCATTTCAACCTACCTCCCCTTCTCTCCTTCTAATACATAAATCTATCGCGTTTTCCTATCCGATGAGTTCGAGATGCTGACCGGCAATTTTTGGAATAGGGGTTTCGCAGCCAAAGCGCCCCAGAAGATACTCGAGACAGTGTCGGCTTGGAGCGCCGAGTTCAACGCCGTCATCGAAGAAGACCAGGTTGTCGAGATCTCGTCGAGTAACGGACATTAAGCACCACAAGTTTCAGCCGATTGCATTACGGCATGCCAGATAACCACGATTAAGGCGCCGGACGACCTGCACGATACGATACCCCCCACTTTGCTCTATGAAGCCCGTAGTTTAGGAAGATGGGCTAGGCGTCGAGTTTGAAAATGGAACGGGAGGAGTGGAGTGGTTTGAATTAGACAGATGGATTTCGGGCGTTTTTGTATTTTGCGGCGTCGGATTGCTGGGGCGGCTATCGTCTTCATAAGGAATATCACTATTTTCATTGTTCCACGCTTCATTCAGGTGATTCCAGATTTTAAAACACATCCATGAATCCATCGCATGCGTCCGGTTGGTGCAGCCTATGAATAACTGACTGCAATCACTTTGACTTACTCTGACTTACTCTGACTATAGGAAGATGCAGTCGAAAGCTGCTAGAATATTGCAGCATCTTTCTTTCTCGTAATACGCGGTCTCGAGCAGGTCTAGTGGGGCCGTTCGACTATACGCTACCGACTCGTAGGATGGTAGACTATCTCCAGTGTACAGTAGGTTCCCGGAGACTCCGGGTAATGACGGATTGATTGGCTTTATTGGATACCCACATGTCTTTCGTTGTGTTCAATGTACGTCTATAACTTCGAATGGTCCATGATCTGTTCAGAACCGCCTAGCTCCTCCTTTCTTCGGGGGTTATCGTCCGTCGCTGGAGGGTAAGTGGATAGATTCGAAGCCAGATGCGGCGTCATGCATTGCGATATGAAGCGCTCATCGTTGTTTGCATCTGGTACGTGGAGATTGTGAGCTGTTCCCGTCTGTATTTAGAATATGTCCACTTCCGAGTTAAAGGCGGACGTGTAGATACGTTTGTGAGGCGGGTACTCGTATCTGCTATGCTCTCCAAATGTTTTACATACCGAGTACCTACCAGCTTATGTAGGTAAGTGGACCAGCTAAGCGTTTACTTGAAGCGATATAAGTGGAAGGCCTCACTTCTAAGAGATATGGTGAACCCTTTTTGTATTTAAAGCTTGGTGTGCAGTCTGTCTTGAGGCCTAACGATCCCCACTCGATCTTTTGGCCAATGTTTGACTAGGCAGAGACTTAGTCAGGTTATTGGAATTTGACCCTGGGAAGATTTCATTGAGATGCTATGTTAGTGCTCGGTATCATTGTGCATGTGTGCTTGTACCTTTTGTATTGTGTCGACGTATTGCAGGTATGATGGTTGACCTTTGATCTTGCGTGTATGTGATGGGTAACATCTACAAGAGGTTTAATACCATAGCCTTGAAAGTGTTGATGCTTATCAAAAACCCTATAGATACGGCTTAGCGTATGTGTACTTACATATAATCTACCTAGTGGGTAGGAATGTCAGCTTGCAGGACCTCAGGAGTCTTAAGCTCTTGACGCTCGGTCTGATCGTGTTACATCGTGGATTCTGCGGGGGCGGATTGCAACTTGAAACAAACGGTAGTGGTGAAATGTGACGCTGGGTTGCCTGCTCTGGGAGTCCGCGGGTTGACGACACTTACAACTGTCTCAACTACTTACAGAAGGAGACGTGACGAAAGAAGAATGGGCAATGGCATGTAACTGGACATGTAACTGCCCTTGGTTGCTGTTAATATAGTATATAAATGAAATGGTTTTCATTTTTAGTATTGTTTAATGAAAGGAATTGAGCGTTTTTGTTGTGGAAGCATCCGAGGCTACCAACATCAGTTACCAAGGGGTGAGATCCTAGCCCATGTTAAACTAGACTGTAATACATAGTACTGTAGGTATGTGGTTCATAGGCTTTGATACTAAGAACTATGGATGAGATTTAAAGAATGTCGTTCTTAATTCTTTCTTTTAACTGGATTTTGTGGCTCTTCAAGGAACTATTATCACATATTCAACTAGCGTTATAGCTATACTTGGAATCATATGTAAATTCAACAGATGCTGTTAAGAGGAAGTCGTTGAAGAGACTCAATGAGTACTATCTATGGATGTACATGTAGGTAACTTACCTAGGTAGACTGGTCACCTCTCGCGTACCTTACATGGTGACGGAATGGCTCTAGTTTCGACATGGAAGATGCAGATTTAGCTGTATTAGAGATGCAGCATCCATGTAAGTACATGCGCCATCCCCCCTTTTCAGTGGGGGTTTAATCGATATGGAGTTCCACAAGGTCCGTGCCGCCTGACCCAGCGACCGTCTAGGTGGTGGTATCCTATTAAGTACCTAGGTAAGGTGTTAGCTATGCTATTCATCCCAATTAATTATCTAGAGTCAAGTCGACCTTGGAACCTTGAAACTGTTCCATCTTCATCCGAATCCCGCCTTGCCTTTGAAATTTTGAACAACCCCTTCACAACTTCTTAGCTGATTATCTAGTAATAAAGGGCCTCCCGAGAAATAATACGCTCGTTTATTGATTAAACAAAGCTAAACAATCACCATCTTCTAAACAATGACATTCTTCTGTTCTTTGTAGTCTCGCCAGACCACACATACTTCTTCCCCATTTATCCCCGAACAGAAGCCAACGCGACAAGCTTTCCAACAGCATGAGTCCTTGAGTACTGAATCCTCGACCTCATGTACTCTGGTTTAATCACTCTTTTCGCCTTCTACCATCCGAGCCGCAACTGCGTTTGCGCTCGAAGTCTTCTTGTTTTATCCTGTTACTCGACCACTGGCTGGCGCATTGAGCTATCTCGCCCTCCTGATTCCGATCCCGATCCCGATCCGAAACCCCGTATAAGTCGTTGGATGTTTTAATTCTAATTCAAACTCACGATAGAGGTAGAATCATATATCACGAACTGAAGATCGGCCACCCAAATCATGCATTCCTTTTCACATGCCACACAGGCGGCGCTCCTCGAGGTACGTAGTTTCCTGTATCCTGTATCCTATAGGATTTCTCCATTCTCTTTCAAGTCGGTATCCGATGGCTAACATGCAGTAATCCAATAGGCCGACTCGATGATCAGCCAGCTACACCCTTCGCCAGATCCCACTCTTAGTGTAAAGAGCCCCGAAGACCTTTTCGACGGAGCCGTTTATTCTTCCCTACTCGAGGTCCTAGATCCCGAATACAACCCCGCCCGGTTCCAGCAGAGTCTTGCCACCCTCTCGGTAGACGGTGATGAATCTCAATGTAGGAGACGGAACTTACATATCATTCACATGGGCCTCAAAGACCTCGCCCGTCGGCAATATGAGACGATGGAGCCCTTGCTCGAACGAGTTGATTTCCAGGCCGTGGCCAAGGAACCCACTAGGGAGGACGTGCTCGAGGTAAATTCTTCCCCCGCTCCATCAAGCCCCCTATCATCGCAGACTCGCTCGAATACTAACAGCTGTATCTAGATCCTAACCTTTTCGTCCAGGTCGCTCTTTTCAGAAGGATGATAATGTGCGCTATATCGAACTAATTACAACTTTGCCGGAGGTGCACGCCAAGGGTATAAAGCAACTTGTTGAGGAAATCCAAAAAGAGGAAGAACTGGCCAAGGTAGGAACTGGCGGTAGTGCTTCGGCTCCCAACGATGTCGTAGGGGATCCCGACGACGACCTTGCGCAAGAAGCAACGATAGCTCAGTTGCGGCGTGAGGCCGATGATGCTAGAAGGCACGCGGGTGACTTGGGAATACGGTTGGATCGACTCCAGGAGAACCACAATGAGCTGTGGAGGAAGCACAAAGAGCTCCAAGAGGAAAATACAAACTTGCAGAAGCAGATCGAATCGGAGGCGCGTAACTTTGACAAACACCGCCTTCAGCGCCAACTCAAGGAGAACGAGACCTCATTGCAAACCTGGAGAACGAGAGGAATGCGCTGGCCGAAGAAAGGGACCAACTCAAAAGGAGAAGACCCGGCTTGAGACGGCAGCGCGAAAGCCGACCTCTTGACTGACGAGAACCAGGAACTTCGCGCCCAGAACGAGGATCTATCCAAGAAAGCTAACACGGCGGATAATCTAAGGAAGAAGTTGGAATCCACGAGGTTACTAGAAACTGAACTTAAAAGACTCCAGAACGAGAAGGCCGACGTGACTAGGCTTTCAGAGCAGCTTGAAAGTGCTACGTTACGGATACAGGCCTTGAAGCGGGAAGCCGAAGCCTACGCTGTCAAGATGGAAGTGTATGAGATTGACATTGCCGAATTCAGAAACCAGAAGGCTATATTTACTACAGAAAATGTCGACTTGAAGCAACGCCTAGAAGTACTACAGCACCGTAGCCAGCTGGATGAATCAGCCATCCGAGCTCCAGGAGAAGGTTATGATGGGGGAACCATCGTCTGCTCCGGACACACCTCTAGGTTTCCAACCAACCAACTTGGAAGATGAACTCAACCAGACCGTTAACGCTATATCAATGACGAATCTCGAGGTACAGCGCCTCCAAGCGGAGAACACTATTCTCAAGAGCAGCATTGGTACGGGGACGGAGAAAGGTCAACTCCTTCAAGAGATGGAAGACGCTCGCGCCTCTCATCAGGCACTACAGGATAAGTATGACGACATCCTCGAGAAGTATACCGTTGGCCAGCATCAGCTCGACGCCCTCATCCAGAACATGGGCGCAGACGGGTTAGTCGAAGCTCTTCAAGCCTGTTACGAGCTTGCTCCCGGCACTAAGTGGCTGATGTCAAACTTTTTCAGAGAAGAAGCGTATTCGAACCTTCGGACGCAAGTCCTCGCCGAGCAGAACCGTACGAAGCAGCTGGAGAGCGCTTGCCGCGACGAAAGAGCGGCTTGCGGACAGCGAGCGAGCCCTACTCGAGGCGCGAGGTGATTGTAAGATCATCTTTAGAGAGTACGTTATTAGAAGTCTTGACGCTGACCTCCCGGAAAAAGTGAACGCTGTCGAGAAAGAGAGCCTGGACGCCCTCGCGGAGCTGAAGAACACCGACGGCATGCTCGCCGTATCCCTCCGTACAGAACTTGAAGCGGAGAGGAGGAAGTACAAGTCGCTAAAGGATCAGTTCGAAGCCCAGCGGTCGCAGCTCTTGACGGCATTTATCGAGAAAGACCAGCTTCGACGCGAAGCCGAGGCCGCGAACCGCGAGATGCAGAGGGCCGCGGACGGACTTACTATTACTACAGATACTGCTAAGCAATCCGAGAAGATGGAGAAGCTCCGAACTCGGTACAAGCAAGTCAAGCAGGTAAGTCCTGACTTTTCTTCCTCATCCCCTAGCGACGACGAGGACGAAAGGGACGTCGTCCGGGTCCGCGAAAAGCGCCAAGGCCTCTGGGACGCTGTTGGGTCCTGGTTCGGAAAGAAGAAGCCGCGGCCCGAACCCGGATTCCATCCTTACTTTGTAGGATATGACGATAGCCCCATGGGAAACCTTCGGGGCGGCGGTTTCTCCTATTCAGACTCCAATATCGTGTTAGGTACCTCGAGGCGCACATCCTACAGCGACTCGAGTACGGCTTCCGTATCGGGATATGCTGTGGATGACGAAGACGCTGCGCCGAGTGACTGAGATGCACTGTGGAGACCTTTAGGACCTGTGGCTAGACGCCCGCACATGTGTTTGACATATTATGACTTGAACTTATTTTGAGCGCATGCGGGCTAACGACACATGTTTGAGTTACAGCAATACGAGCAGTCGGAACTCAAGAGCCGCGAACTAGAACGGACGCTAAAAGCCGTCCGCGCTGGATCGGAAGCTGGTGCTCAGAAGGTACGTGCCGTCTTTCTGTTTCGAATATTAGATGTTTGCGGTCTCGCAAGAAGGCTGGACCGGGTATGCCGACGCAACATCCATAACGATTTATGTAGTACTTATAGACTTGTTTCCCTTCTTGTACACCATATTGTCATGTTCCATATCACCATCATGTATATACGCATTTGTGACCAATGACCCCCCTGTGACGCGGAGCCACCTTACGTCCCTAACAGCGTTTCCAGGCCCAAACCGACCAGATCATCAAGAATTTGCAGCGTGAGAACGCGATGATTGCTACCGCATGGTACGATCTCACGAGCAGATTGCAGAGCAACCATGTCGTCCTACAGCGGCGACATGATGTTCCAAAGAGCTGGCTGAATAAGCAGAGGCAGATGGTGAATGGTGAGTGCCCTGCTTCTTCCTCTAAGTGATACATCCCTCAATCTACTTCATACTTCCAATGTGAATCATAGCACGCCATGTATTGACTATCATGATAGCCACACCTAGAAAATAGGAACTTCAGGTGTAGGACGAAGTGCTTTCCACGTCGCCGCAAATTGATGTCGACTCCTTCCTGTTTTTTTTTTGTTTGCTGGCAGAGCCGGACCGTTTTACACCGCATTTAGAACATACAGTATGATAGCAACCTAACGCTCTCGCCCCGACTCCCATTCTTATGGTGGCTTCTTTTCCCAATACTGTTTCGCTCTGAATGGGTTACTAACGGGTATCTTCGCTTCCTTCCCCCCTTATTCCCGCACCAGACATATTTCTTTAGTAAGGCAGACAGGTTGTCACGATATGGGTGGGCGGCCTTGATGATCAAATGGGGAGAGGAGTAGTGGGATGCGGCATATATGCTTTTCATACTACGTAGATTATACCCGTTTATATAGGTAGCTACGGGGTGGTCGCGTCGGAGAGAATCGCTTCTTGTGAGCTCCGGCCATAATGCCTGGAGAAGTTCTATGAATGATAGGAATTTTTGGCCCGAGCCTCGCTTGCTTTTGCTACGCGATAAGCACGTTGGATGCCTTAGTATGATGGACGTATGTGTACAAGTAGACATCCCATGGACCATATTTCCCTGTTCC
Organism: Hypomontagnella monticulosa; assembly: GCA_902825475.1. Lineage (NCBI taxonomy): Eukaryota > Fungi > Ascomycota > Sordariomycetes > Xylariales > Hypoxylaceae > Hypomontagnella > Hypomontagnella monticulosa. The sequence continues at coordinate 11,304 of CADEBF010000013.1, read as the reverse complement.
AACGGTATCGTCATAGCTTATGATCTTACCGCAACTCAAATCGCTTAAATGCCAATCTTAAGGCTAGGGGTGTTTCCAAACTGGTTCTATCAAGGCTCTATCCGCATAGATCAGAAGTCCGGCAGCGTAGAATCGGTGTGGATGGTCGCAGAGGAGGGGGATAGTTCTCCCACAAGGTTGCGTAGGTGGATAGCTACGTACCTACCTATCTTTAATTCTTTCAAATGCCATTCTTAGCTCTGAAGTTACAGAGAATCATACTGCGATGAGCGTTGCGCGAAGATGTTGAAGTAGTATTTCTCTTACTCGGGGGTTGTATGTATTCGGCAATAGCTTGCGGCTCATCATATTTCGAACTAGCACGTCGTAGAGTACTACCTAAGGTCGACCCAATGCCTCACCACAGGGACTTGCATAGAAGATTGAGTATTATTGCCAATAGAAATCGGACAATCGATGACACACTTGCGTGTATACGTATCTGCCGCCGAAGAATGTATCATTCTGCGAGGAGACACTAGAGTATTCCACGTGGTCTAAGGCAAACACTGGCGAATTTGATAACGTTCACCTGCTGTTGCTGCTACACGCTAGGGATCTTATACTTGCAGCTCAGTGTTACCATTCCAATGCTGTACGGGTGGCCAAGACGACCGGCATTGGTGTTTGAGGTCGGTAGCTTAGGTACGCGCGTCAATATGGAGGAATAGAGGTTAGGTCATACGAACGCAGGCCGATCATTGGCATCGTGGCAGTTACATGTCGCCGGCGGAACAACTTTCGCACTTAGACCTGAGGAATGGAAAGGTACGGTAGGTATAATACTAAGTAGGTGTGAATCACGAGGAAACGGAAAAAGAACCCAAAAATAAAACTTGTATACGACCTACCGAGGTCTAGCGTCTATCCTTCGGGCGCTTACTCCGTGTATCCGTACCTAATATTCGACTGTACTCTAGCCACAACCGAGCTATACCAGCCACGAGAAGGCCCTTCTTCTGCATCTGTGCACGTACCTGTACCGTTGACATGGTCGAGGAAAGGTTGGATTCAAATGTTAGCAGCCTGGAGGTATTTGACGCACCGCCTCACCTGCAAAGCACGCTACGGGTACCCTTGCCTCGGCCATGCTAGGCCAATGTAGTACGGAACCCATACGGAAATCATTGATTTCAAACTGATTGCAAATCTCCGTAGCTGCAACTTCATCGCTGTTTAAATAACTCTCAGCTTTAACATTGTTTGCTTACCTTACACTTGGGTTTATTAATCAGCCCAGCACCATATCGGCACCAGGGACCAGAACCACACGCGACGTCTAGTGAAACCAAAGTATACTAAACTGTCATGTCGTTATTCATCCGCGCCCGGTTCTTCTCACTAGGTTAGGATGAATCTCGCATTAACGAGAAGCAGCAGCAGCGGCAATAGCAGCGGCTATGTCTCGTGTCCGCAGTACATCTCATCCTCCACAATGAATCTAAACGCTTCAAATAACTCCAATGAGACCAAGGGTCGCGACGTCTTTCATCTTCCACCGTCTGATCCCGAATTGATCTCCAAAATCCCAGGATTCTACCGCATGAACGCGTTTTCCTATCCAGATCGGATCCGAACTCTTCAAACTCTCCGGGGCGTCCTCTCCTCCGACGGTGCGTACGATGTGGATTTTTCTCCGCTCTCCTTCCAGCCCCTATCTGAGCGTATGATGTCAGCCTTGGCTGCCTTGACAGTCCTTCATCCAATGGAGAGACTACGATTTCTCCCTGATTCTTGTTTATCGCAAACGGAACACGTCACCTCGTAGAGTCCTATGCTGACGCCGTCACCTAGCTCCGTCTTATTTCTCTCAGTATTTTCAGTGCCAGATTAAGCAAGCTGAAGATGCGGGCGAAGATATATCCACCGCCATCCGGACTCTTTACATAGATCGGGATCCCATTACGTTTAAGGACATCTCCCTTCATTTGCAGGGCTATCATGTCTCGCCGCGCGACGGCATCGCACTTTGTGCGCCTCTTCGCCGACGCGCAGTTCTATACCCTGCCCAAGCTGATGTCCCAGCTCTACGAAGAGTCCATCTTCATCTCCATAGGCCACCGCGAGTTCCAGATCCCGCGCGACATCTTCACCGGGCCGGGCAACTCGCCCAATTTCTTCTCCCTGGGTTTCGGTGTCTTCTTCTCGTCGCGCGACGAGATCTTCCCCGGCTTGAGCGAGAAAACCTAATTCGACCGCCTTCTATTATGCCACCATCGGTGCCAAATCGGTCTGCTGACACCTTTTACGAGCTGCTGCATTCTTCGCGGATATCCGGTGCATATTCGCGACGAGGAACACCGCGCATCCCTACTGCGCGACTGCCGCTATTTCAACTTCAAGGGGCTAGAACAGAAATTGATCGCGCATCACATACACTACAATCTAGCCAGGCGGCGGTACGAAATTACCCTGCGGCTGGAGGACATTCTCAAGTCAGGTATCTCCATCGCCACAGACGTTATGACTCGAGCGGGCGGGAGCCCGTCTCGGGATGGGTCAATTACATGCGACCCTACGAGGACGATAAACACCACGAACTCATCTTGGAGATCGGAGGCGAGAACACGAAACTACATCTGAACGTCATGCGAGCAGAGTTCTTCGGTCAAGTCAAGGTACGCGTCGCGAGACTCTTCGAAGTCATCGCTACAAAACTCAATCTTCCACCAACAACTCAGCCTTTGGGATTGCTGATGGCATCGGGCGGCGCTAGCAGCCAGCCTGCGACGCCGGGAAACACACCGCTTAGCGAGGATCTCGTTCGAGTAGTCATCGAACCCGAGACGCATATCATCCTCGACGGGAAGACATACAATAATTATACGGAAGAAAACGACGTAGCAATGGCTATGTCGGCGACGTCATCCATGGGACACGGCGGAGGGCAAGAGTCACCCTTATCTAGTGTAGGTGGATTCTTCGGGCCGTCAAGAAAGAGGAGGCGGATAGATCTATCAGGGCATGTATCAGATGAGTGGATCGTCCGCACGGGACAGTGGAGGCTTCGGATACAAGGATCAAGGAACGGGAAGAGCGCTATCGAGTGTGTGTTAGTAGCTGTCAAACTCGACGCCTTTAGTAACGAGCAAGCGAGAAATACCCAGCGAGGGTTTCTGAAGGGTTAACGGCACGAGAACCCAAAATGAGGTGTCTGGCGCGACGGGACCGGTGTCTCTATTTGCGGGATTGGTGCTGTACGTTGCTGATGTTTGTAAGTCTACGATGAATATAAAATCCGTTCCTCTTATGCCTTCTGGCCTCAACCTACGATTGTACGTACAAAAGCGGAGGAACAATACAGAGAGGCGATTCGTGGTAAGTTCCGACACGCCTCAAACCACCACGTCGTTTGATGGTCATGCTAACGCCCGATTTATGCACGATCTCGTCGACATCTTCGGTTTGGTGATGTTCGACAACTTCTCCCACAGGGTAAGGTACTTAGGTAGCACTCATCTTCGGCAGGGGCCTCGGCCTGTCCGAGTTCCAGTATGGGTCGGCAAGTTCCTATAGCAGTGGGCTGATCACCTAAGAATCCTATCCAGCTGATCACGGCATCTAACCACTAGACCACTAGACGAAATGGCATAGCATACGTATTTAAATGGCTTCGACATGGTTTTCACTATTTCGTCGGAGCATGGGTTGATCAAATTTCGTAAAATCGTTCCTATACTGTCATTCAGTCCAGAAATCGAAATCAAGCCGTCCTCATCCCTGGTGTAAATCGCGCATCGCGTTGTTGGTTGCACACAGCGCTAGACATCGAGCTATCGTTGATAACAAGAACCAGGGTTCGCAGTCACTTGCGTATGCGTATGCATCAAATCTGGGGTCAGCAGGGATTTTTGCGAAGCTAACTTCCATATAGGCTTCTAGAATTGTTCTCAGACAGGGAATACGATCTCTCAGGATTCTCAGCTCATACTCCTTCGCTGCAAAGGAGCCCCAAGAGCTGCAATAGCTCCCTTGATCCTGGAACTAAGCAAGCCACTTGCTCGTCAGCGGATACACACACTCTCACGCAAAACGCTAGTTCGACCCATCATCCCAGGTTGCTCGCATTATATAGCAAGCCAACACCTTTACAAAGGTGCGGCACGCGGCGGCGCAGCAAAGCGGGAGTCGCTTTTCTTTGTCCCGAACGATCACCACCACTACGCTACGGCAAAAAACGGTTATAAAGCTTATCACTTAGCCTAGGATCACCGTATCATTCACTGCCTCGATTTACATAGCACCCGTTTCCTTTCCTACTCTTCGGCTTTCCTCTTCCCTCCATTCCGGTCATGGCTATCACCGCGCTCCCGCCGTCCACCCCGGCGCAAATGAAGGCCCTGCAAGTCACCGCTTTCCACCAGACGTATAAACTTGTTACAGTGCCCGTCCCCGCGGTTGGGCCCTTCGACCTCCTCGTCAAGGTCGCCGTCGCTAGCTACTGCCATACAGACAGCCTCGTGGTCGCGGGTATCTTTGGCACGAAACTTCCCATCACCGCCTCCCATGAGGGCGCCGGCACCGTTGCCGCAATTGGCAGCCAGGTCACCGGGTTTCGGCCTGGCGACCGTGTCATGTGTGGTATCCCCATCCACCCCCGGCAAGTGTGCCGACTGCGTCGGCCCCGACGAGTTCCGCCACTACTGCTTGCGTGCCGACGGCCACGTCGGGTTGCATGTGGACGGGTGTTTTGAGTACGTGCTCGTGGACGCGCGGTTCAGCACCAAGTTGCCCGATCTGGTGACGTTCGCCGCGGCGGCACCGTTGGCCTGTGGGCGAACCATCTGGCGCGGTGTCAAGATGGCGGATCTCGCGCCGGGGCAGTGGTTACTCTTGGTCGGGTCCGGCGGCGGACTGGGCCACATCGGCGTCCAGTTCGCGAAGGCTATGGGGTACAGCGTCATTGGAGTGGACGCGCGCGACGAGGGTCTCGAGATGACAAAGCGCGCCGGCGCGGACTTGGTACTAGACGCGCGGGACGGCCAGGACGCCGTCGTAGCTGCTATCCGACAGGCCACAGCCGGCGAGGGCGCCCGCGCTACCATCATGCTGTCCGACGCCCCTGGCGCGGTGGCTCTCGGTGCTACGGCAACACGGACTCACGGCACACTCATCCAGATCGCGGCGCCCGACGGCGCAGTCCCGTTACGGAAATGGGATTCCGCGACATTCGCGTAGAAGTAACACAATGCTCGCCCCAGGAGGCGCGCGATATGGTGTCGTTTATGGCGGAGTTAGAGCGACATGGCACGAACCCCGTGCGCGTTGAAACCACGGCTTTTTCCGGACTCGAGAGCATCGATGCGCTGATGAGGTTGGTTACTAGCGGCCAGCTGATGGGGAAAGCGGTCATCGTGGTGGATCCCGCGCAGATCGACGAGCAGGAGCGGAGGCTGAAGGCCAAGGATTGAAGGCCGTACCTGTGGGTTCCCTGGTTCTCTACAAGGTGGATATGGGCTCGTGTAAGATTTCGGGTTTGTTCCGGATGGGTCCTATATGCAAGGGACTCGTTGGATTCATGCCATCGTTCGGCCTGTATATGTGGGAGGATATTCGGACTCGCTTTCGCCTCCAAGGGCTTGGTGAGGCTTTTATTTACTAAAGAGTTCGGTGTTGCGTGAAATAGAGGGTTGCATACATAGATTAGAGATTACATATTTCCCTTGCTTTGCTACGGTGGTTCTCTACCTACGTCATATTTGGAATATTTTGGAGAGAATTTCATATCCTTCTTTTCTTTCAACTTGGATGAGATGGTACATACGTAAATATCTATAATGGGCCTTGTTAATCTTCTTTTTTATTTGAAGGTTAGGCCGTTTCACCACAACCAGGAGAGGTTTTGTAGGGAGGAGCTCATAAGAGATCAAGAATTCTGGGGCGTACACCCTAGACAGGAGTCGAGGCTTTCTGCGCAATCATGTAGTTGCTTCCTAAGCCCTTGAGATCACATTGCAATGCTTTGGTGTTAATATATATATATGTATATAAAGAAATGATAATTAAATTTATAATACAAGTATTTCATAGTTCGAAACCACCGATCATAAAGATATACCCTTCACCGTACTCGACTGTGTGCTGAGGACTATTCATGATTTATTGGGCATGCAACAGTGTACGACCCTCTCTCAAGGTCACATGTGTGATGGATCTCCGCATAAAATATATCAAACCACTATTGATGGTAGGGTTATAGTACATTATATCTGCACTTACATATACAGTGGACAAGGGGATATATCCTGCATCGTTAAAGGGGATATACAAATTTCAAGTTCTGTCGGTCCGTCTCATCAAGATCTTTCTCGTTCAGGTTGAGTATTTCGCTGCCATTATCGAGGACGTCTATTTCTTCCTCGGATCCCTGCGATTCAATAATTCTGGCGCGAAGCTTGTTTTGCCTAACCAGATAGAAACGGATGATCAGGCACAAGATAGGAGAGATGATCCAGAAAGCGGTCATGAACGCCCAGGGTAGCCTGTAGCGTGGTTTATATTCCTCTCGCCAGAATCTAGAAACTCTTCGTTAATAGTATGCTCTTGGATGGTATTTTTCCCCCCACGAAGAGGATGAACTTACTCGGGCGAGATCATATTGGCTACAGCAGCAGCAACGACGCACGTAGACATAAGAGTAAGCTTTTTGGTATAGCCGATGGTAGTGATACCAGCCCACGAAAGACCCATCAGGTATGATGGCTTAAACGTCGAGATTTGGGTTCCGAGCACCAAAGCAATTTTATTATCCCAGGGGGGCGGCAAGCTGTGATACTATGGTTACTATCGATTCGCGAAGAGCAGAAGCCGGTCAAGAATCTTACCTCGATAATACCACCAAGCCAACACGGAATATAGGATATGGCACAGGTGTAGCCAACGCCTAGATCTGTCTTGTACAGCATGTAGGCAGATACCAAGATGAGAGAAAGATCCACAGAGAGGTTTGGCAATATTGAACAGCGCGCTTTCGGCAGGGGTGAAACCGAACCCAACGATAATGAGGGGTAGCTGTTGGGAGGTGTTGTTGGGCAGTTCGTTGAAGAACATGTGGATGCTATCACCAAGGTGTTAGGGTCAATTGAGAGCATTTGGGTCTATGAGGAATGGGAATTGAGTCTTACATGAACAACCAGCTTTTGACATCGGTAAAACATTCCCGGACTTGCGACCATTTGAAGGCAGAGTTGGAAACACCCGATTGCGTCTCACGTATGGTCTCGAGGGTGTGAATCTTTTGCTCATCCGAGAGCCATTTTGCATCTACCGGGGTGTTCGGCAAGAAGAAAAAGAGCGGAACGCAGACAATGAAAGTGAGAATCACACAGATGATGTGTAACCACTTCCAAGACGAAATTCCACCGACTAGGGTACTGGCACCCTCGTCCTCAATCAACTTGTAAGCGACCATGGTGAGTAGAACATTGGCAAAGCTTCCGGATGCCCACCACAATAGCTGAATCCAGGAACTTCGCTTTGGGGGGAAGAAATGCTGATGTAGAACGGTGGTGGACGGGACGATTTGGGATTCTGTCTATACGAACAAGTTAATTGACTTCGCGTAGGGTTATAGGGTGGCTAGGGATCGTACCATCCCTAGGAGAAATCGGAGAGCCATCATCTGCTTGCCAGTCTGGACCACGCAGTGCATAGCGAGCAAAAACGCCCACAAAAAAAGAGACCCAACGATGAAGTATTTATGGCCAACACGCTGAGATATCGCCGCACCAGGCCATAGAGCCACCAGGTACCCTGCGTAAAAGAGGACGAACAGGTCGTTATACTCGTTCTTGGTCATGTTCACGTCCCTAAAGATGCCCATGGTACTCGCTTGAGAGAGTGTCGATTTGTCTAAGTGGATTAGGAAGGCAATCCACCACGTTTGACATAGCAGAAACCAGAAGTTCCGACGGGTGACCTTTTCACTCAACTCTGGCGTCAGGGGGCGAACGTTGTCTTTGTGCGTGGCGTAGAAGATCGCCGTATCATCAATATCTCGAAGCGTAACCACATTGCTCCTGCCCACAGGATCGCCGTCGACAACGGCTTTTCTCCCGTCTAAAGAGCCGTGGTTCTTTGGAGAGCCGTCCGTGATCTCGATCCCTTGGGAAAGGGAGGGATTGATGTCTTTCTCCGAAGGCATGATATTTGGCGACGAAGTGGACTTAGGAGAATGGCCTGCGAGTATGGCAATCGGACTTTCACGTCGGTTCAAAATAGAAGATATGGGTAGTTTTTATAGATGCCCGGCTCCTTAGCATTCCTCAGCCGCGTTCAACCCATTCACTTGGATAATTCCTTCTAGAGGCCATCAAGGTGGTTCGGGACCTTCCAGATGAGGAAATCTATCACAGGTCGTGGCACAACCTTTCGAAAACCCGTTAAACGGCCTCTTGGCAGCGGATTTTAGAGCGTGGCAAGCTTTGCCATGGCTCCTGGATCTCTTGGCTGGAGCTTCTCTAGAGATACATATCAGAACAAGCTTTCCAGTGGCTTGTCTCTCTTGGCAGATGCATTCGACGTGGTTTTAAGCGTCTTAGGTGTTCGATCATGATGGCTATAGATAGCCTTCTATCTATAATGCAGACACATTGATCAGAGTGAGGTGAAGCCAAGAGACTATAGCGATCATTTGGAGCGGATCCTTTTCAAATAGGTATAAGGGGTTTTAATTTCCTTTTCGTACTTGCTCCTCAAGGTTCTCACAATACAGAAGGACCCCGCTCTCAAACCTGTCCCGTACAAGTTCCAATCGGATTCATCTGTATAATTACGGACATTACTTCCATATCGAATCCTCGGTTGCGCAGAGTGTCCACGAAATTCTCTAACATTTTGTCTTGCTTTTTCGGGTTAAGCACCCGGACTTTGACCTTTATCAAGCATAGGAAGATGACGGAGCGCAAATCCGTCGCCGTCGTTGGGGGTACGTAAAACCAGAATCTTCGGCCGCAATGCTGATTTACGGAATAGCTGGCATCTTCGGGCTATCGTTAGCCGTAGCACTGCACGACGAAGGTGGGTATCACATTGTGAAACCAAAACGTTCTATTGACGACAACGTTAGGTCATCGCGTCACTGTCTTCGACCAAAACCAGTATGACGAGACGGCGTACGAGCCAAATGAGAAGACACAGGTGGCATCCGTGGATCACAATAAGATCGTAAGGGTCATCCCGAACTACTTGCCCCTGACATCATCAATGCTGGTCGTCGTCTTTTTGGGGTTCAATACATCTGATAATTCTTGTTGGCCATAGTTCCGTGCATCTTACGGCAAAAAGCTACACTATCAACGCCTGGCCCTAGAAAGCCGCGATGCGTGGAACAAGCTCAACTTGCAGAGCGGGCGTGGGCTTTTTGTCAACTGCGGCATGCTCCGCGTGCAGCCTACAGCCGAACTTGGTGAGCTTGAGAAGGAGACGCTCGCCAATATGACCCGGGATGGTCTACGAGACACGCAATTCGTTAAGAGTGACGAGCTGGACCGAAAACGAGCCGCTGCTTCTGGGTGGGATGGGAAGCTCCTGGATTTTACAATTGAGAACGATCCAGAGAAGAAGTCGTATGAAGCGGTGCTGGACCCCTTGCAGGGTATGTACAGTGTAGCGCCAGTTGCGAAGTCTTTCGACAGGCCGCCGTATCTAAAGGTATCAAGTTTCACCTAGGGCCGGAGAAGGGCTCGTTCGCATCTCTTGCGGAAGAGCCAGCAGGTGGCAGCACCGAGACATCGGCCAAAATGAAGGCCGTTGGGTTGCGAACGAAGGACGGGGTCCTTCACAGAGCGGATGTGGTTGTGATTGCTGGTAAGTAGTAGTGTGAGATGATAGTACCTCAAGGAAGTAAACCGGGGAAATTCTGACAAATAGTCTTGCAACAGCTGGCTCTTATTCGACTCAACTCCTGCCTGACTTGGCATATCACCTAGAGTCCTCCGCAGGAAGCATTGCCAACTTCAAGATCGATATAACCAATACTGCGTTGTGGGACAAGTTCTCCCCCGAAAATTTTCCGGTCATGACCTGGAAGAGTGCACCTCGCGACGGCAAGGGTAAAGATACGGGGAGTGTCTATGTTTTTCCGCGCACGGCAGAAGGTATCGTCAAGATCGGCTTCCGCGGGATCAAGGTATGTGTCAACCTCTCAGCAATAGTAGCGCCGACGGACGATAGATAGAAGTTGATTTACTAAATCGTAGTCACTTCTTCTAGTTCACAAATTTCCAGCCTGCGCCCGAAAAGGCTTCCTTCTCCCAAAACGGCATGTGGTCGGTTCCTCTGCCTATCGAAAAGTCCCAATTTCTTCCCCGACAATCCTCCGAAACCATTCGCCATTTCGTCTCGATCTTCCTTCCAGAATTTGCTAATGAACCCTTCCACTCTACCAAGCTGTGTTGGTACACCGACTCTCTAGATAACTCCTTCGTAGTGAGTACTGTTGTTAATTCCAACGACGATCATCCTGCCCCTTACATTTGCAACAGTATTGTTAACTATGTAATACGTAAGATCGACTATGTGCCAACTTATGCAGACAACTCCGTATTCGTGTGTACTGGGGGCAGTGGCCATGGTGCTAAATTCCTGCCGGTGCTTGGAAAGGTAAGTCATTTACAATGGTTCCCTACCATCGTGCATGTCGCCGACTAACGTCAACATAAAAGCATGCCGCCGACATTTTCGACAATGGTGACCAAAGCTCAACATATATGCGCGAGCACTGGCGTTGGCGAAGTGATAGCGACAGGCGAAATGGCCTTGAAGATGGCCCTGGTGGGTCGAGAAATATCGGCTAACAGTTATAGTTAAAAAGCTGGACGTGATGATATGCCCGGAGTGCCCGGAGTTTACGAAGGTTGTTAAGTCAGGGGGTAATGGACCCCTAGCAATAAAATCCTTGTCAGTGGTAGTTAATAACATTAAAAGATTCTACGTTGATCCCACTCTCTTACATATAAGTTCGATGTACTTAACTTTTTTTTTTTACTTTTTACTTTACACTTTTTTAATTAATTAAAAGACTGTCTTTTAAATACTTATATAAAAAGATATTAAAATATATTAAATTTAATTTTACGTATCGAAGTTATTTCGGATTTAAATAAAGTTTTATTTAATTAAACGTTAAATTAACGTATGTTATTTTAAATGGTTTTAAATTACATAATTATAAAAGTATTTTTTCATATTAGTTTTTTTAATTAATTAAAGCTTAGGTTAGGTTAGCTTAGTTAGCGTTAGGTTAGGGTTAGGTTAGAAGAAGAA
>CADEBF010000012.1:0-28776 GCA_902825475.1 Hypomontagnella monticulosa | reverse complement strand
AATTTGTTGAAATATGTGGCTTTATCGATGATAGTAAAGGATGATAGATAATGATATAATAGATGTTAGGGACTGAATATAAGTTTTATGTTGTCACGAGGGGGGACTGAGAAGTGTAGGAGGAGAAGAATTCAATCCTCATTTAGTTAGGGACTACAGATCTATATCTCAACAGCTTTTGGCCTCCTGTGCACTCTGGCCTTCTAATAGGTGTCTGTAATGGGCTAAAATCGATGCTTAAGCATAGAACCATCCTTAACGATAAGTAAAGGAGGAGTATTACCCAGACTTCTTCGAGGATTAGGCAATAGTCAACATCTGTAGAGTTCTCACATGGGTCGATCAAATACTTGCGACAGCAATAAGCATTCGCATACATCATATACCAAACTCATGTCAAAATAGCACTGGCCACTCAGAAGACATACTTCGAAAGCCATTAGCGTCGTCTGCCTCCGGCAATGAGGATGATAGTATACCGCATGCCACGGTTCGTGCCAGCGGACGGCATCGTCCGCCCCTACAACCAGCGCGAAGCCCTGGGACAAGCATGGCTCAAACAGGTCGACGACGGGAAATACTTCAACGAGAACTACATCGGACACCTCGAACTCCCCAGGGAGGACAATATGGTCACGTTCAGCCGGGAATAAGAACTCTACGAGGACGATGGGCGTAACAAATCTACGGTATCTTTAGATACCAGCGCTCCGCAAGTATGAGTGCCGTCAATGAAGTGAGATGCGAGACACGACTGTGATAAATGGTAGTCCAAAGTAATAGCGTGTGCCAATTGAGAGTGGCATTTCTAATCAATGTATTCGGTGTTCATAACTTAGTCTACCAAGAGATGTGTCTTTGGCTTGATGGAGAAATCATCGCGGATCGATTGATCATGTAACGAGCTGAGGCCCCACGAGAACGCATTGAACAGAGCGCAACAGCATCATATCTACAGATCAGATCTCGCGTCTGCTCCCAGTACCTGTGTCGATTGGAACATGCAACCCGGTCTCAGGTGTTCCTAGTAGGCCACACATAAGGAGCCGTCCTTCTACCCAGGAGCTAGACCTCGGTTCGCATAGGAAGACTTTTCCTCTGGATAAGCGACTCTCGAGGAGACGAGGTACCACACGAATATAGACCTGTTGCCAGCTGGGGTTGAGGCCCCTTACGCGGTTTTTCCCAGGCTTCTTAGTCCGCCTCAGGGATATGATCTAACACCATTCCAATAGCTTCTACTATCTCTCGAATCGCAGGCACAATGTACCCAATCATAGCGAGAGTCCACTCATCATCGTTATCCTTTAATAGCTTGAGAGGAGAATCATCATGGTCGGTAGCTGCTGACTCAAGGAGTTTTCGCTCTTAATGGTAGATGAATGTATTAAGGATATGAAATAGGGGCGACTGTCGCACTGTGAATATTGATTTTGCCGGCTACGCAAGGTCGGGTCCAATAAGAGACATCTACTACCTAATTCGAGTCTATCTAGGTCGAAGCGAGTGCTCTACGCGTGCCTGGTGGATCCACGGCTAGATCACGGCAAAGGAGTGATTCCAAAGGGCGGGTTATATACCCATGTATAGTAGACCACATCGAGCTATATACCTCCGCATTTGACTTGATTACCGACGTTCATCATGCGGCGTGCCTGCATCCTGGTTCTGGACATCGGTATTGAGGGCCTTGATCTGATAATTGCTATCGCCGTACGTCTTTAGCTAGATAGAGATTGAATCTCCTTCCGTAACAACACAGCTGCTTCCTGAGCCCGTCCTCGGCCCGCCCTGTGGCGCTTCGGACTGCTTGACGTCGACTTCAATAACCCCTTCTCTACGTTCCCGAAGGCATCTTCTAAGTTCTGAGATTCAAGCGCCATTCATCTAGCTCTCGTTTTCGAGTGACTGGTCAGTAATTCCGCAGGTTCATAACGAATTCGGTTCGCTATAATGCTTAACTCTTCTCTACCTCTATCGGATTACATTTCCTTACGCCGATTGTTGAAGAAGTAGGCATCCCAACGGCTATAGTCCCAAAGTATGATAGCCGTAGCTAGCCGTAGATGCGGCTTGAGTGCCTTCGCTCGTTTCATCAACAGTATCTACATCTACATATGTCTATCCAGAATGGCTACGGCCCAACTATCGATCTAGTGTCTGTATCGAGTCATTACGATTTCACTAAGGGAGGCAACCACCACACCTAAGACCTACCAATCCTGTCACAGGGCGATGAGCAAGAGATGTTAAACATGAAGAGCTGTTTGGATATATATAAACCTATAGTTCTAGCTAGGGGTTGAGGCTCCTCGCGCAACAACAGAGTTGATTCCTAGGCTTCTTGGTCCGTCTCATGACATTTACAGCTATGAGAGCGCTAAGTTATTACCGGTATAAACCATCAACTCAGCTATAATACGATAGCATTACATGGATAAGCTATGTATGGGACACTTGCTACGCTTATGGATTCCCACCCTGACCCGATACTCCTCTGCGGGTTCATTAGCTACCAGAACCGTGGCGGGGACGTTTCACTGGTCTAGGGGTTCAGAGGGTTCGCTTCCACTCCCCGACTCTTCCTCCCTTTCGGCGTCTCGCCGTCGGCTTTGCACGATGCTGTCTCGCCTGTCCCGGATGACGAGCATTGTTCGTAGCTCGTTGAGCTCGTTGAGGTCTCTCGGAGCGTCGTGGCTCCTTCTAGCGCTAGTTACGATGCGCCAAGCCATGGAAAGGGTAGGAAAGTTGGGCGCCGGTTGTACGAATAGCATCGACGGCTCTAGTAACTGTCGCCAAGTCAGCAACAACACCAGAGTAGGATGGCTTCACGTACCCAGCATGCACTGGAGAAAGTATACGTCTTCCTTCGCGCCGTAGAGACTCTCATAGCACTCGGCTACTTGGTCTATTCATTCAGAGTCGATGCCGACGTGAGTTTTGAATGGCCCATAGCTCAACAACCATAATGTAGCCCGATCACCGTCAGGTGTGTAGCTGAGCATCATTGGATTTGGGATGGAGTCACATCAGATTCGGTGGAATCGGTGCTGGAAGAAGGATGAGTGAAGGTGGACGGAATCTTTGTTGCTTCAGGTTGCATGAGGGGTGGGTAGTGCTCGGTATTTATAATGGTCCTGGTTTGACAAAGTGTCTTGGGTGGAATAATCCAATTGACGTTGTGGAGTAATATCAATTTGGTTCTGATACACGAAATCAACCTTAACGTAGAGTCATGACGTAGGCTTGGATGTTTTTTCCGTCATCACCTGAGCAGTTGGCGTCACTTCAAGCACCAGAAGGAACCATACCACTTGCAAAGCAATCACGAACGCTTCGATGCTCTGTCCCTTCCTAGAGGGCCAACCGAGGAACCCGACGATACTTCGGAATGAGTTACAATTACTCTATGCTGCGGGTGAATTGCTTGAAGCCCTGTGTTTGCTATCCTATTTGAAGTGTCTAGATATCATTGATGTATGGCTACGGTTGTGTTGTTGGAATTCTGGTAACCTATAGTTGTCCAAGACGCTTCGTGAGTGAAGATCTAGAATCAGGGACTCGAAACGATCACAATGAGTTCATAGCGTCATATTCAATAGCCTTACCATGTCCTCTCTCCACACAGTGATTCTATACAGGAGGCGGACCCAGCACTTCATACTGATATGCCGAGGGAGACACAGTTAGGGGAATGCCGCTTAGTATACCGAGCCGCTCGGAAGCCGGTCTTGCCATTGTACTTCAGGTTCGATATGATTACTTCATCCGTGGCGACACTAACCGTGAAGCCGCCGTCCGTACCATAGCCACCGACGTTTCTACTCGCCCCCTATTCCCATCTCACGATCTGTATACGTATCCGACGCCTCTCCTAGTCGTCCGGACATGAATTCGGTGTTCAGGACCGGTCACTAGCAGGGTTGACATCGGAACAAGGAAGCGCTCGACTGTGGACTTTGAATTCTGACCCTACATTGCTTCTGCGACACTTCCATTTAGACCTCTAGGGTCGACAATAGAGCATAACCATACGATTACGTGCTCAGTAGTTTCTGACGGCGCCGAGAAGTGAGAGGTTGGGCTAACTTCCGGCCAGCAAGTCCAACCTCCCCTATACGATCTAACAAGATAGCCAGCTGATAGGAGCGGATCACGAACCGATTGACGCGTGGGAGCGGTGTCATCTATGGCTGAGCGGGAGAATCCTAGTGAGCCTCGTTAAAATAGTCAGGTTGAGCAACAGACCGTATCTACAGAGTCCACTAATATTCAAGTCCATTGCATGCCAGTATCGTGTTGCGTCCATCGTCGATGTAACACTTGCAACGCCGAAGGTAGCTCCCCCTATTACCGTCGCTCTTCCATACGCTGCTCATCCTGCTCATCTCTATGCCGTTGTCTTTGTTTTACATCTAGCAACCTCCTGCTTCTTTCTGCTTTCTCTATCTGCTACGTGATACTAGGCTTCACCCTCTGCCTCGACCATCTACATCTACCACTCCGCACTTGATTATCATCGTTCACCGAAGGTAGTTGTGCCCCGGGGCTTTTCTAACGCGTTTTCTCGCCTATACCTCTTTTTCTAGTCTATATTAAGACTAAGGCTGCATATGTACATGGAAACATAGCCAGAAGATACAGATAGCTCGAAGATCAAAGCTGTTCAATTCTATACCGTATGTTTAGCTGAGGGGTAACCGCAGAACCCTCCGGTGTCGAGCGGGATGCGAGATATCGCGTAGAGCGGGAAAGCTCTTTTCGTAGGATTTGTCAAGATCGAAACCCTCGTCTGTTCCTCGTACCATGTAATGTGATTAAATCGGGTACCGTTCCTTACTTTATATCGATTGGCAGGATCGTCCACATAACCTCTCTCATCGTGATATCTCTCGTCACTCATCGTTCCGACGGCTTGATAGTAGAACGAACGTCGTTGATCCTGCGGACGGCTACATATCCAATTAACGTCCGTTCCTGATATCGGACTGTTGTAACGAGGCACTGTAGGAATATCGACCTTCACATAAGAGCGACTAATCCAATTAGAACTGCCGGCAACAAAAATCGAATCCATCTTGTGGCCTAAATTTGGTCGGTGGATCTATATACCCAAATCGCGATGAATAGTTTCGGAACGCTCAATGAGGGACTCAGGGGTAAATGGTAAATAGGCTCGAGCTCGATGCCTGGTCATGTAATCATCCTTGATGGTGACGAAAAAAGAGATCATGCAATAAGTGAGAATCCATGGGCTTGAACGTATCATACGTACTCTATGGCGAGAATAGCCTCATGGAATTCCGAGGTACCACTGGCGATACTGAAGACGTGCCGAAGGCTTCCGTTTGCCGTCGGAAGTAGGGCTGGTGCACCGCTAATTATGATTAAAGCTGTACGAAGATAATAAGCATACCAAACCAACGTAATCCGTGTAGCCTAGATGTGACCGTGAGTCTGTGTACCCTCAAGAGGGCGAGACGCGAGAGCCGGCTATGGAATAATAATAATATCAAACGGTATAGTAGAGTGATTGCAGGTAAACTTCGTAGACTGCGTTTCGTGATTCCCAACGTGCGTCGTATTAATATAGGAAACATCTGTTATCAACGAACTACAGAGAGTCAGTCATATGAACAGATATGAGGGAGAAGAATCTTCAAACTCCCGCGGCCTGGGGATTGAGGATAGGAGATGGTATATGGCCTCACAATCGATCTATCTACCTACCGTAATGGATCTATTCGTTTCGTGAAAACCTCATGCCTACTCCCTCAGGGGCCCAGCGCTATACGCAACGCTGAGAAAGCATGATTCCGCCAGGGGGGTCTACGGATGCGGTTTGGTGTTCGTGTATGTCCTGGGGTTGACTTGGAAGATGTGCAGCTCTACACCATATAGTCCCGGAGAGGCCTAGCGAGTCTATAGTATTACCCTTCGGCGTTAGATGTATCAATCCTAAACCTCCCGGGCATTCCTTTTCGAAGGGCCCACGAGGAGATTGGGGACCTGAAGTCCTCACTTATTCTTAGCACCGTACGAGGTGGATATTGAAAACCAGTGTCATCATCCAGGTTATACGGCTCCAAGGGATCGAAAGCCATCCCATTCACCATAATCATCGCTTCGATGGTTTGGGGCACCTCCGTCGTTATGATGAAAAACCATTTGTCGTCATTGCCTAACGGGAAAGCTGATGTCGCCGGTCCCATAGAAGACTACGCAACTGAAAGAATTCCCGCTCTTAACGCCAAACCGCCATAACAGGGAGATGGGGCTTTTATAATGTTAGCGAAAACGCAAGACCTCCGGAGGATTGAATAAGGGAACGATAGGTCATACAAATATTAGCCTTCACTTTCATATAAGAGAAACGAGTCTGATCAGAAAGGTTGACGGCTGAATTGAACGCCATCTGAGTCGAAAACTCACCGAGCGTCTTAGGAAGTGACCCGGTTTGATGCATCTGTAGTTCTATGGTGCGCTAAATGGTTCCATAACGGCAGTATCTTTAACATCATGTATACTATAAACCGTATTGAGGTATGCGACTCTCCCGAGGACACTTCCTTGATACTAATTGGGATTAAATCATAAAGCGGACTGGGAAGCCTAGGAAGCAATGGGCCTTAACTCCACTATAACTATAAACTCGGATCTACGTATCCAAGCGGTTCTTTGCCTTGTGCGGACTTCCTAGGGGATTCGAGTAACGGGGATGACCTCTGCACAGGCCACCAAGGGAGACATCCGTCAGGGGCCGGCAATGGACCAGAAAGCGACGCCCAGGCACATAGGCATCCTTAGCGAAGCAGTAATCTACTATCATTTGAGTCCCATTAAAGAGGTCAAGCCAGGCAACAGACAGCCCTCGAATGTAAACCTCATATTTGGGTTTAGTCATAGCAACTACAAACTCCTGCGTACATTATATACTGATCCCATGTAACTATCGACGCCGGGATGGCAATGACAGCCACGAATACGTACCAGAACCACTGACATCACCTACTCCTGTAGGTGAGAATTCTAACGCACAAGTAGTCGTGATAACGATGGCACAAGAGCGATATAGGACACCAACGATATTGCTAGAGAGAGCGGAATCCGATCTGTCCACGTACGTCTACACACCATCAGAGACGGCTACGGTAAGTAGCAAGCCCAAGTGACAGGGTTGGGAGACTGAATGTGACCCATATACCGTATATCGTTGATACAGTGGCCACAGCACCATCCAACGTGGGACGTCTCTTGGGCAGTATGGTTATCGAAAATGCTAGCCTAGACCTCTGATAGAGTATTCCATACCTAGTCGTCCTGTTACAGAGCTTGAGCCCCCGAGGACGTTTTCCCAAGAGCCCTTCGGTCTCGTACATTTTACATATGCCTTAAAGTGTCAATTTATTCTTTGCGCTGTAGGATACGGCAGGATCTGCAAAGTCGACCGTGTGATTCAGATGAGTAGAGTCCAAAGCTGTTCCCTTCTCCGCAGTCATCGCTCGTATCGCTTATAGAACCTCTTTCATCATATGATCTCAGTGATTTTTAAGTCTTTCACTATAAGATCTTCCCACGCTTAATACGCCTTCTTCGATTAAATACTTCAACAGGCCTCAACGCTTCCCTTTCTGAGTTGTGGATCATTACAAGACGCGTACTAGGTACGTAGGTGTAGGTCCATCCAACTAACAATATCCCCGGCTGTCCTATATCTAATAACGCCACGACCCTTAAATCGACTCTTCGGACCGTTATTCCGTTGCCTCAACGCTATATACGTTTGAAAAAAGCGAGGCTAACTGGGAGCATGATAGTCGGAGGTGATATTCTGGCCCTAAAACAGCTTGGGTACCTTCCCCGGTTCCCTTGACAACCTGGCCTGACCTCCATACATGTCCCCAACCAGAGCTACCGCAATCAGACCCTCAATCAAGTGTGTTCTCATTGGGTCACCATAGAAAGAGTGGTGACCGCATCCGTGCCAAAGATCTACTAGTCCCTCTGCTGGGGTCACTGGCCTGTCACTGTTGACTGTATCCTCGCGCAACAACGGAAGTGTTTATTAGGCTTCCTGTTTCGCCTCGTGATGAAGCGGTCTATGATGGGAACATACGAGGGATCATAAAAGCGAAACGCACCGGCTAATATTAGCCCTTCAACAACGCCACTACACCCGGTCTATCTGCTATAGTCACACCAGCATCCCGTACCTTCTTATTCACGCCACGCCAGATTGCCCCGATCCCAATACAGACCACATCATCACACCGTTCGATCTAATTTAGTTTAAGTGTCCCGGATATGTCGAAACACCGCCATGGGTGATAGCATCCCCGGAGAGGCATCCTCCCAGTGGTACAGATAATGATGACTACTCGCGTGGAGTAAGCGGCTTGACGAGGTGAGCGGATCAGGAGGCATCTGCAATTTCAGGGGTGAAATACATAATGGCTTCATATCACCACCGTATTAGGTTGCGAAAACGATTAGTTCCGCATTATAACACTCGGTACCTACTAGGATTCAAGGGACTACAAAGGCCTCCTTCGAAGCTTTGACGACCTCGGGAGTACCAAACTCGCACAACGAATATGGTCCAATACAGCGATGTGTCGAGGGATACGCTCTTTGGGAAGCTACATCGTTTCTGGTGGTATATTTAACCCTAACCATTTCAATTAACCTAATCTAGAGGCGATCCCTAGTATCCGATTTCGACATCTCATTAGTACAAAGCATTATGGCGACCTCAGATCCGACTCTGGGCATTGCCGGCCCCATCTCAACAGTCCTTCCCACGCCGGCTGAGACACAGTCCTGGGTGACAATCCAGGGCCTTAGACCTCCCCTGGCCACGCACGCAGTGCATTAAACACGAGTACAAACTTTCGATATCTCACAGATCCGACCCGAGGTGATGGTCAGGACGTCTCCAAGCCCCGCCATTAGGCTCGTGTTATCTACCGGATTCATAGTTGGTCCCTTAAAAGAGGGTAAGCTAGCATCTAATATGGTCCGCTCATGGAAGTAGAAGATCCGGTTTTGGTTCCCGAGTGACGGTTCGGCCTTTTAAGCGCCGTATATGGTTGGAAGCGGTTGCCCTTCGATAGATCTTAGCTTTCTTACTTTATGTCGTGTCATCTCTTTAGTTTGAGCTCTGAAATCCGAAGACCTTCTATGGTACACCCTCGTGTGGCTACTTTAAGCTTGAGTATCAACGTCGAAGTGCTTATGGACGTCCGTGTCGGAAGGCTATTTCAGTGGCCCGCATAGATGGAGCCACCCTTTCTACCCGTTTGCTAACCTTCTCAGGCTATTTAAAGAGAACGAAGGGCTACTGACTGAGGTATTACACCCGTATTGCTAGATAGAGATAAATATTAGGCCTTCTTATGCAATAATGGTCTACCTTGTTGACACTCTGCGCAGCCACCTTCATCATCCAGACGATCCCAAGCTCCATAGCTTTAATAGATCCACGTGCTCTCATGAGACGTCTTTCAGATCGAATGTTGTAGTTTACAACAAGCACTCCGACGTGCCATACCTTCCAATACAGTCAAACAAGGAACACGAAGATGCCATGGATTGATTGGACTATGCTGTAGGCGCAGTGATACTTGCGTCATCGGGCTCTGTTGCTTCACGTCGCTTCGCATCCAGCGCTAAAACTCGAAACGAACCCTACCTTGGTGTTTCTAGTTCGGTATGATAGTTTATGATGCCGTCCGCGACGACGGCTACCGCGAACCCGCCGAGCTTATGATAGCCCCCCTATTCTCGCGACCGCGCTAGATCCGTAAAATCGCCATCTCAGGGTTTCTACCTTCCCACCCTCGATCCACTCTGTCATATCAATCAACGGTACGTGAATAATCCTGGTATCGATCCTACGTTGTGTCTAGGATGCGGCTAAAGGATGGAAGGCTCCCTTAGGGTATCTAGATGTCGCTGATGGTGGCCGAAAGGAGGGAACTATGGCTCGAAATGCGCCAGGCGTGTCGGGCTTAGATCTATTCTACTTTCTCGTATGACTTACTAATCTGGTGCTCATAAACGTGCTATGAGTCCATCATGCTTGGGTATGCTATAATGAAGCGAACTGCAAGCTAGGGACACTGCCATGCCGCTCAAGAAGACTAGCCACTTTCTATCGGCGGTCCTTTATCTCCTATGGAAACCCCTATCTTCTTATACAACCCCAGCGGTTACTAGGGTAGTCTGCTTGCAGGAGCCTATGATGAGTCGGAAAGCGACGCGTAGGCCTGTAGTTATCCTTAGCGACGCGGATGAGCGTCTAGTAAGTCTTGTCAAAGGTCGGGTTGACCAATGGATAGCATCTCATCTGTAGAACCCTCGTACGAGTGGGTTAAATGTTCGAGTTTATAGTAGAAATATGCTCCCGCGTACATTGCATATCGATCTCATGTTGCCCCTATCGTCAAGACAGCATTAGCAAGGTTAGGATAGCCGCCCTCCGTGCCATTACATCCACTCCACGCCCAGGGATTTTGCCTTGTATGGATCTCCACGATACATATTCTAGGGATACTCTGGGTACCGTGTAAGACGATGAACGGAAGTGAACGCGCTGGCTTTGACCACTAGTGTTGCCTACTCCGGAAGATGACAATAAATCACTGGTTGTGATGGGGGATACACAGGGACAATACGAGTAGGATACCAACAGTATCACTCCTTTCGCGGAATCTAGCCCGGCCCCGAAAGTCCAAGCGCCCTAGCGGAGCGAGACTGATGTACGGCTATGGTAAGTAGCAAACTCGTGGCGATGTAGGGTAGATTTCCTGGTCCGTATTTATATCATGGCTGTGTATATATTCTTGGGTGGGCTATAGGAGACTGCTTTTGGGCATAGCATCGAAATCCAGCTACATTTCCGCCTCAGTGTTTCCTCCTCGTATCGCTAGATGATTAAGTCGATATACACAACATCAACTCATATGGTAACCACTGTATTCTGCGATGCGGGGCGTCTCAGAGGCAAGGTTGTGGTGCTACCATGTAATACGCTCTTTATCATGAAGTGAGAATACGTTGTATTAAGAAGAGAGAAACTATCTATGATCTAGAGATCTGGGAGATCTTCTAGTAGACCGAGCTAGATAGACTATGTACTTAACGGATAGAGACAGGACCTGTCACCTGGTAGTACCTCTTCAGTTCTGATCATTCGCGCCGCAGTTTCTTCTTGCAGACGGTGGTGAGCCGTCTGCCTCGCGGATTTGGGTGATGATGACATCGTTCGCGGTAAGCATGAGGGTGGGGCCGGCAAAGCGGGTTGACTGTCAATGGACCTTGCAATACTTGAGGCTGCTGGATAGGTCCGCCAAAAGCGAGAATCTTGTCGCGATGCGCACGCTGCTTCTCTTCGATATGGATGAGGTACTCGTCGATGTTCGACCTCTCGTCAGGCTTGTTGACCAACTCGCAGAGATGGGTAAAGAGAATTGTAGAGCTGGCTCATGTATGACAGCTAGATATTTGACACCGCGACCATTCCTAGGATATCACGCTGAGAATTTAAACCTCGGAGACCCTTACATGAGCACCCATCAGCATCAGACCCGTTATCCATCCCCAGCACCGTATGAGATGAGTGGTTCTTGAAACTGGGATGTAACATGTGTGAATGAGATCTTGCGCCGTTCCTTTCTCCATCGCGATCTGTCGGGCTACTCATATAAGGTCCGCTCATCACTACACTCGTCCTTTCAATACCTTAAGAGAGCTGATACCCTCAGATCATCGTAGAAGGAGATAGTAGATGTAGAATAGTATATCACCAGGTACCGACCCTGATTAGAACTTTGGCAATTTGAATCGAAATAGTCTGGGGCACGTTTGGCTGGTTGATTTGTGCCTGGATCGCGATGAATTGGCCTAGGATGTCAGGGGCCGGACTAGAGTAGACTCGGCTTCATAACTGCATATAGTCATCCTTGGTGGAGCCTGAAAGGTGAGGAGCATCACATAGGTTTTGCGAAAGAGATTGCGTAATATGATAGCTCGAACGCATCTTACGTAGTCTATGAGAATAGCCTCATGGAATGCCGAGGTACCACTGGCGATAGGAGATGGGATACGACCGCGCAATCAATACATCCACCCCAGGGATCTATTCGTTTCCAGCCTCAAGAACTAGACTACACATACCTAGCACCTAGCATGAGATCCACGGATACAGTTTCACGCCTGTGTATGCCCTTGACCCCTTAGAGAGTCTATCGGGATCTTACATTTCACTGGTGACTTTCACTTACTATTAGCATCTTACGAGGTATAATTAAACCGAGTGATATCATTGCGGCTAAAGTGGGCATTTAGGGGTTTGCTGGGCAGCACTATGGGGACCAAAGCCATCATAGCTATCGCTTAGGACGCCCAGAACACCCCTCTGGTCGTTATAGTGGCCTGCTCGTCATCGCTCCCGCTGATCTGGTAGCTTGACAGAAGAGCCGGCGCCGGGGACCTAGGTGGTAGGCCAGGGCTTCCTTTTGGGCGACAGGTTGCTATATCCAAGCGGCTTTGTCTCTGGTAGAACCCGGAAGAGCCTTATTATCCGAGTGTAGAGTCTACCCGGGACGGTGGCCTCCTGACGGAGGGCCCTCAACTCCATCTAGCTAGGACTACGGGTCATATCTAAACGGATGCTGTGGACCCCATATCTAGGGGTAATGCTTCCTATCGCTATGGGCAACTCCCGGCCTTCTAAAAGGAGCCTTGAATGGGCTAGAGTAACGCTTGAGCATGTATTCATCCCAGCGATACACGAAAGGACGAGTGTCAACTAGAATCCTTGAAGGAGGCCGAATTGAGCAACGAGCAACATCCACGGAGTCCCCAGTTTAGTCGATCAAATGCTTGCGGCGGCAATGAGCACTTACGTACATCACATGCCGACCTCATGTCAGTACATACCCGTTAGCGCCGTCTGCTCTTAGCAATGAGGATAGTAGCGTACCACATGCGGCTATGGGAACTTTACGAAGATGATGGGGTAAGAAATCTACGGCATTTTTAGATCCTAGTTGTAGCTACTTCAGCTCCGCGGGTCTAGATGCGAGACACGACTGCAAGGACAGTCTGGAGTAATAAAGTGTGCCAATACAGTACCTTTCTGATCGGCGTATTCTACGTTCATAACCTAGTCTACCGGGGGCGTCTCCATGGCTAAGATGGATCGGTCTACCCCCAATAAACGCACCTGGAAGAGACCATCAGGACAATACCTTGGAGCTCAGGTCAACCTACTACTTAATTCAAGTCTATCTAGGAAGCGAATGATTTAGGCGTGTCTAGTTAATTCATAGCTAGACCATGGTAAATGATTTTAGAAGGGCAGGGTCCGTAGTTTCGCATGATACTTGATCATTGATGTTAATCGTGAGGCGTACCAGTGTCCGGGTTCCGGACATCTGTGGTAAGGGCTTTGGTCTAAACGTCTTAGCTAGATAGGGGTTGAATCTAGCTTGCTCTTGACCCATCCCGTGACGCTCTTGAACTGCTTTGATCATTTGATGTCGAGGCTGACAGAGTCTTTCTCTACGTTCTTATAAGACGTCTTCTAAGTTCGGATATTGGAGCGTCCTTAGTCTGGCCCCCGTTTAGGAGTGACCCGACAGTATGTCCGCAGGTTGATAACGAACTTGGCTCGCCACAATGGTGCCATTCCTTACATCGATACTTCAAGTAGGCACCCTGTCCCTTAGCTCAAAGGGTGTGGTCCCAAAGTGTAGCGATGGTTGAAGATGGCCTTGCCTGGTTTTAGATTCGGCTTAAATACTTCCATCATTTTCCCATCAACATCGTCTAAGCCCCCATATGCCTCTAGCCAGGACCGCTACAACCCAATCGTCAATCAACTGTTGTCTTTGAGTCTTTAGAATATCACTCAGAGGGGATAGTAAACGCCGCCGCAGACAAGACTTGCCAGTTCCCTAAGTCTCGATCTCCTAAGACCACGTACTCGACATCGATCCCCTTACACTAGCGTCTTTCATGGGATCCCCTATAACTGTGCCCGTCATGTTTTTGATAAGCTACTGATCTACTGTTCGTAACCTGAATTCTCCTCTAGTGTAACTGTCTTCTATGCTTGACTACTATCTATCCCCCTAGACGGAGCCTTGTAGATTGTCTATGACAACTCCGAGCTACCGTCCGTCCTCTAGACAGCCATAATGTTCACCATGGTATATTACACTATCCTTGATTTCCCCGGTGATCAGATGTACCTGTCTTCGTATCCAGGCCAGTGGGAATGGATTGGAGAAAACGCTTAGGACAAACGCCTAGTCATGAAGCTGCCTGGTCCGCGAACCAAGTTCTGGGTATTCTCCGTTGACCATTTGTAACGTATAAGACGCCAGTAATATAGCTGGAGTCCCCTTGTGCAGATAATATTCGTATCGTACCAGTGCATACCTTGCCTACTTATAGCCTAGACAATCCAGGAGCCCTTCTACATCAAGGCTACCCTAAACCACCCCTATATTCTTCATTAGGGAATCCCCGGCTTACCCATAACTATGTATCTATAGATATCGTCACAGTAGCGTCGACTGGGCCCTAAATATGGTCAGAATGACCATAGTTGGATTCGAATCTATAAACAGTGAAACCAGACGCTTGGCCACCGCGCGATGTAGCCAAAATCGGCTCCTATTCGGATACAGAGGATCCAGTGATAACGCTGAAATAGATCTTGATTCCTACAACGTGGTTGCGTGTGAAGCCTCCGGGAGAAGAAAGGATGGCATCTATAGAGTATCTTAACTGGAGGATGCGATGAGTGTTTGATGATAAATGTACCGCCAACACCTATCCTCTTACGATAGGCGGACTGGCATCCCGTTCATGTTACCCTAGAGCGCTAGATTTTATGTAAAGCTACGGTCGCCGAATTTGACTTGATTGAAAGACCCGGGTCCTGCGTAACACCGCTATCAAGGTCGGCGGGTAATGGTAGAGGCATATTTAGAACAGTAAAGGTTGCCTCTACGTTTAGCGGATGATTTGATAGGTTAGAGGAATAGAGACAAATCTGCAGTCCCCTGGAACTACAGTATACATAATAGATTCGAATCACTCTCCTAGGATGACGGGGAGGGTTGGTTTGGATCTTTCGCGAGGACTGGGGATTCCAAGAGGGAATGCTTCGAAAACTCGATAATAACGATGATACCGGTCTCTAGTCAGACCACGCGCGCCCACGTTATCCACGGGAATATCGTGAAGTATGCAGTCAGCAACTGGCAAGGAGGGATTAGAAGAGCTCGGGAAGAGATATGGTTTAATATTCCATTGTAGACCAAAAATTACACTCAAAGGCCTGGTCGATTGGCAATCCTCCCAGGGGCATGCGGTCGACGATGCTACTAATTATCCCCTTATTCTATCGCATTACGGTGCCTGACCACCCTCCCCTACTTGACTGCCATTAAGTCCATACCACACTCAGGTTGAAGATAGGGAGGTCTCCTATATCCTAGCTCTAAGCCTGCATTACCAAGCGACGGTAATGATCCTGTATAGCTCTGGATGACCCCGGATGTAGCTTCAATGCCTTGCCTCGTACTCATTAATCCAGATCTTCGTATGAGAAACGTGTATAGTGTTGCTCACGGGGATTCAATACTACCCGGCTAGAACTATGGTTCCTCGTATCCTATGAGCCTTCAAACGGTATACTCATCATCCCTTAGGGAGAACCCAGCTACGTGGGCCTCAGGGGTTAACTCCCAGGTGGATTCCTCCACGCTGGCGGTTGGGGAGGCATCGCCACGGATAGTTCGTAGGGGGGGGGCAGGACTCGGCTATTTCGGGGCCCCTCGTATCTGCGTCGGCGTGGACTCGTGCAGTCTCTTCGAGTCCTACGATCTCAGCGTCCTTCTCCATCAGGGACTCTTGCATGGCAGCTCTGATCTCGAGGATTTCCGCATCCTTCGCTACGATAGATATTCGGGCGCTCTTGAGGCATCTTCTCAGATCGGATATCGTGGCGCTATTGCTACGGTGCCCCCTTCTGAGTTGCTGGATCGTCGGCAGACATGCGGTTAATCTAGAGTAGCATCTAGCAGATCTGATCCCTCACGGTCAATCCTCCAAGATCATGTACTCGACAGGGACGAGGCTCGGTTTCATGACGCTGTCGGAGGCGAGGGAGTCTGAGTTGAGTTAAGAGAGGCTTGCGGGACTTGTAGCCATGAACTACATGTACGATTGGTAACGCTCGGAGAAAATATCAGAACTCCATCGAGAGCGTATAGGGGGGGGGATCATATACAATTTGCTGGAAGAAGCCTAGGGTCATATAATATCGCCAGAGGTGGCTCAAACCTAGGGAGATCTATCTGTAAGATGTCGGGGATGGTTCTGGCAGACGAGACTGCTGTCAGAAGGCAATCCCAGTAGCCTGTGCGCAGAGAGTTGTCTCAAGCAGCCCTAGCCCCGGATATGAAGGCTGTCTACTAGAGACAAAGAGCTGCTTGGATATATAGACTCGTAGTTCTGGCTCGGTAGGGGTTAAGAATCCCCGCGCAACAACATATTTGTTTCCTGGGCTTCTTGATCCACCCCATGACACTCTCTGCGATACGTGAAAGCGTGATATATAGTTACGATTAAATAAGACAAGTCACACGCATTAAAGAGATTGATTTGCGATTTAGGCTACCTATCGTACGTATGCACACTTCGCTATCCTGCGTTCTCGGCACCACTGACGGTCAAGTTATAAGCGGATAACTGGTACGAGTGACCTTGCTGAAAGGAGATGCCATCCTCTTTTCGACATCCTGAATCATATCCCTAGGTATAAGGGTCAAGTTGCTAACGGTGAGTTCCGTACCATGACAGGCAATATCGCAATAGAAAGCGAAGTATCCATGCTTTTTATTGTCTCTCTCGTCTCGGATGTTGTCCAGCTTCACAATCTCATTGCTACCGATAGTGACTTTTCTAGCAGATAAGCAGTCGACTGGGGATTGATTAATGTCGGCATCGAAGTAGACAACTTGGTGTAGGTACGCCCACATAAGTTGAGTCTCGATAAAACGAAATTCCTCGTCCGTGAGCACCGTGTCGGCTAGCTCCTGGAGTGTAATGATATCGAGTAGCTGCTCTCGCATCTTCACCATGTCTTGGACACGACGGGCGGCGGCAAGGTTCAACTGGAGCCAAGTGGTCGGTTTTGTCATCCAATGTAATCCGGTTTGGTTGGGCAGAATCTCCTGCTGAGCATGTTTTTGCCACACACCAAGTGTAAACCATACAGCACCCTTGTGAGCATAGTTTGCGCCGACACCTTCGCAGATCTTCACCACTTCGTCTAGGGATGGGGTCGGAGCGGAATGAATCTTGCCACATACGGTTTCGATACCACATGATAAGAGAGCTGTAATCCGTATGATAACTCGTTTCATGTTAGCATTCATCTTCCCTTCATGCTCAAAGATGGATGTTAGCAGATATGCGGCATAAAAGTCGATATCGCTGACGGCCCGCTTTACTGCGAGTATATCGGTACCCCTCTGGGTGATTTCGCCCATGCCAGTATCGCTCGGGGGCTCGACGCAACCGAGCAAGCTTAGGCGGCGCATGATCTCGTCCATGGCCCAGATGTCGGGTGGTAGTCTAGTTGGTAGGTCCCTTAGCGCCCTTGCGGGCCACTCATGCGTTAGGCTTGGAACGGTCCATGAGATGTCCTTGTGGTACGCTCGGCCATCCGGGTCGGATCCAAGCGGGAACTGGAATCTATCCTCCCCATAGCATGCGTAAAACTTAACGCCTTTAGAGAACACGTCAGACTTTAGAAGCCAAGACTGTTCTCGCATAACTTCTGTCTTGGTTGCACGCCTGAGCTTCGAGATATGTGGCCCGATCTCCGATCGAAAGTTGGTTCTTCGACCAAGCCTACGGATACAAAGTATCGAATGCCTGACAACGATAACGAGAAACCTGCATTTGGCAATATGGATACAGCTATGTCAAATACCAAGCTTTCCATATTGTCTAATTCTTCCACATCATCTTGGTCTATAGTTAGATATCCACGCCGATGACGCTCGCGTCGATATCTTGTCCGACGAGGACGCGCTCCTGAATCTGAGGTGGCTTAGCATTAGAGAGCTTAATCATAAGCTGCCTGGCAAAATCTTGCCACTTCCCGCCATTGGGCTAAGGGGAATAGGATGATCGCTAGTTCGGGGAGTCGGATCAGGTCGGGCTTCCGACCCATATCTCTACCAAGCGCCTTCTCGGTTCTAGGTGACTCGAAAGGGAGATAGCTACAATGCCGCAGCAGGCCGCTCAGCCTCGTAACAGGAGTGAAGCCACTCGAGGAGACGGCCAAGGAGTAATTCGCCATTCGTGGTTGGATTTGCCTCAAGGTCTAACAGAACGACTGCTCTTTGGTTGAATGGGAACTGGTTCTCGCGCTGTCGAAAACAGAGTAGGAGTTCCTCGTAGCAGACACACACAGGGCCCCGGCAACCAGTGAATCTTCGTCAGGTACGCCAGAAGCGACCCTACCAGAGATCTCAGTCGGAATCTTCTCGTTAAATTGCTTAGAAGCGAGGTAATTGGCGAGGAGCTGCGCCTCTAAATTCGTGGGGAGGACATAGACGACGGGTGTATCAGGTATTTTGTCTCGAACTAAGTTTAGGATATGGGCTACCAGGGTGGTGCTCTTCCCGGAGGCGTGAGGGCCGTAGATACACGCCGCGGATGCCCAACGCTTCTCGATTTGATCGAAGAAACGATTTATTTCTTTTGTATTGACTTTCCAAGCGGGCCTTGCGTTATCTTTCGCATCCATTGTGGCTCAATGACGTGGTAGATAATGTCGGTCGGATGTGCAGTAAAAGATTTGATGTTGGTGGAAGGGTGAAACGTAAAGATTGGAAATGGCCTTAAATTGCAAAGTGATGATATCCATATCTGTAAATACACGTATTCAAAAGCAATTGATAGGTGCCGAGTACTCAGCACACTTAAATAGTAGTAAATAGAAATACGGCTAGAGATCTGTCAATTATGACCTAAGACATACTTATACTAGAAACGTAAGAAATAAATCTATCCATGTGAAAGACAATGGTACAGTCGATTGCCGATTTAGGGGCAACTGGTTGACACTAAGCAGGCACTCGATGAATGCGTTCGATGATTTCCAAGGCCACCAGTATTCCCTACGAACTTTTTGGAGGGATGCGTAAGGCACCGTGTCTTGCGGTTCGGCAAATTGGCCCTGGGCCCTAGGTACAAAATATCGGCATCTATTATACGCGAGAAGCTGAGATCAGGGATCGTAATAGGTAGTTTCACGATCCATTCGTCACGGTATGGGAGCGGCAAGAATAATGTATCAAGAGAAATAATGTGTATCCACCGCCAAAAGATACGACATATGAGCAGATGACTAGTGGGTTGACTTGGTCTACTAGCTATATGAATAGAGGGAAACGCCTATCTTATATACATATTCCAGCCAAGATCCCATGTACTATACCCGGAAGTAGTCCTTGACCACTCATTCAACAGCTCTGTATTCTGTTTTCGGAATATTAGACGGACTTTCTGTTTGGTAATATATATAGTTCACACTATTAATGGAAACGACTTATTTTCAACTAATTAGATTCCTACTTCCCTTAAAGACGGCAGTATCTTGCAGACTATTGGAATCAATGGGGCTAAATGTTGAGGTTCCCCGTCGAAATGATTATATTATCCGGATTTTGGTGGTGGAGCTTCGTCCTAGCTATCACCATACTTACTAGGTAGCAATGTACAAAGCTATAGGCTTGGCCTAGTTAGTTTCTACCGAATACGCGATGGCAGGTTGTGAAGATGGGCTCTGCGGACCTTGTCTTCATATTAAACTATGTCATCGGAGAAGCCCTTTGGAGTACTGAAGCGTGCTGGAACAAGATAGGTTCAATTAGTCAATTCAAATTTACTATCTAACTAGGGAAAGCCCTTGAATTTTCACCTGGCGATTACTACCTTAAGCAACACCATAACACAGACCCGCCTCCATGCGGTCGTCGCTTCCTGACGAATGCGTTCTTGGAATATAGACTTTTATAATTTCTAATCCTTTTTGTCAACTCTAAGTGCAACCCTTTGTACCTCTGCTACTTCGTTAGTTATTCGACTACTGATTGAGGATGTAACAAGGAATAAATATGGACGACTCGAAGTTTCCACCGTTAAGATGTGCGGCAACGCCGTTGATGACCGAGTTGCAGATCAAATTAATCAACCAACTAGACCAAGGCGTATCTTACGACGCAATAATGCCGACTATTCTTGAAATGGGAGAAGACTTGAGGAAGCAGCGCATTATAAAAGTCGACGACATGCTCGAAATGCTCCAAGAGAATGACAATCAGGAGTTTACGCTTTTGCTACATTCAATACCAAGGCCAGTATTGCGCTCGATCGTCATGCGTATGCTTGGTTATGACTTCTGGGAAAGAGATTCCGAAAACCGTAACATTTTGTATGATAGTGAGGGACCCGGAGGCTATATCGCTGCACTTTTCGTTATTGGCCGTGATGGACATACCTGGTCCATCAGGGGAGAATGAACAAATCATATTACACTTGAAACAATACGCGTTCGCCATCGAAACCTGTGAAAGGTATAAGGACGTCTATGGCAGTAGCCAGTGTGACAACGCTGAGAGAGCAGCAATCGCATTCGCCGCCTGTATCGACGCGCAATACAAAGTCGACTCTGATTCGACTCGAACGGGGAGCCAAGCATGGGCGATGCCACGATTTGCTAGTAGCAGCCAGACAAATAAGTCGAAGTTCATCTACGACTTGATTGATATGCTCGAAAAGCGGAATGTTCCGACGGCAGACCCGTCCGAGTGGTCTAAGCAGAGCGTCCTGATGGTTGGGAATTCGGACGACGTTGAGAAAAGGAAGCAAAACCATCGTTTACTTGGAACATTGACGAATACTCCACGTTCCTGGGCCTTATTGGCTTCGTGTCTTAAGTTTGCCGATCTCGAAGCCGAAGCCGTTATCATTCCAGTCTGCAAAGCATGGAAAACCCAGCATATAAATATCGCAGAAATTCTCTTAACCATTCTCGCTGGGTCTTTGATATCAGTTCATGGGCTGAACGTGAAGGAGCCTGGAACTAAGTCCGAGAAACGGCCACCGACGGATAGAGTATTTGAGGGCTGTCGTTACCATGTCTGGCGAGCTAAGCCTTGGTTCCGCGAAAACCTTGGCCATAGCCGTCCAGACATGACGGCATTGTTTGAAGCTGAGCAGGAACTCGAAGCAATTTCCTTCGAAAAGCTAGAGCAAAAAGCAGTAGAATTAAGAGCGCTGGAGGAAAGGGTTATAGCCAAACGTAGGGAATTGGAGGATGCGAGGAGTGAGCTGAAGAATATGAACACTATTACGGAAAAGGCTGAAGGCTTCAACTAGGTATTACTTTCATTTCATCATATTTCACTCAATATTCTACGTTAAGCGACAGAGGTGGGATATTCGTCACCACGTACTATTAGTCATTGATGCTCTGCTCTACATAGTAGGCCTAACGCACGCGCTCATGTAGGTAACGACTTCCATCCTCATCTCCATCCATGGCAGAATTCATACTGGCCACTGATTCCGCCCACTCACTCATCACCTCTCGCATGAGGTTACAAGGCTTGAAGTCCTCAATAGTATGTTTGACCATACTCTCTTGGTCCGGGCGGTTGGGACCATTGGCAATGTTGAAGAGGTAGGAGCGGATGAGGTAAATGGCGATTGAGTTGTTCCATCTTGTGACCCAGATGGATTGCGCCTTGTCCCACTTGGCGATACACTGTCTGTACTGGGCGAGTGTAAATTGTCGTTCCGCGCCGGCGGCTCTATTGGGGTTGTTGACGAAGCGAGCAGATGCGACAGCCCCAGTGCTGTCGAACACTCCAAACTCAACGTATCCATGCTCGGGATTGAGCCGGGGCCGAAGGAATGCGGGTGCCCCTGCCTTCCTAGCTGGGTTTGTCTGTTGGGGCAAAGGACCCGGGGCTGGCGGCGGCATCAGGCCAGAACGGCGACGTTTGCGAGGTGTCGTAGGGGAGTCGTCGTCCTCGCTGTCGGTCTTGGGCTTCTTGACTGGCAGGTCTTGACTCCACGTTCCAATCATCGTCGCGAACTGTCGTAAGGGTCGCTCGGGTTCGCGAGGGAGGGGGAGAGGAGGCTCTGAACAATACCAATCTTCGAAAAGAACCTCCCAAAACCAATCCTTGGTTTGGCTGGGAAGGGGACGGCCAGGATGAAGACGGTGGAAAGCGATAGCCATATATTCTTCACAGTGACGACGTTGTTGGCTAGTAAGATCATTCTTACTTGAAATCATGATCGAGGCCATCTTGGAGATGAAAACGACGGAGGGATTGAACAAATGGTTCAAGCGTGTAACGCAAATTGGGATTTCAAAGGATGATTTGCTCGTGCCAGATCGTGTATTGTAGATGATAACAGACGATAATCGAGAATTGGAGGATTGTGTGCGCAAGAATATATCTCGAAGATGAAAACTGATCGTTTAAGGAAACACAAGAATCAAGTAAGGATTTAATTAAGTGTTCTCCGTGATGCTAGGGCCAGCTCATTTCAAGCCCAAGACCCTGAGGTTGTAAAAGTGTGCCTGATAGGTATAAAAAACGAGCACAAAATAATTTGGGAAGTCGCGATGCGAATACATGTATTTGCCACGGTTATACCACGGTCGAACCACGGCTCGACCAGTGGGATAACCACTAGTCAAACCACCGGTTAAACCAGTGGTCGCCGTTCTGTGGAAGTGACGATGGTGAGAGGTGAAGCCTCGTGCTTTCCTCCGCTGACTCGGTAGGTTCACCAGCATATACATGTATGTATATTATTACCTGTTAGGATACAATGCGCTGCTGGTAAAATAGTCAGTTGAGCTGATATAATCTATCAAGTAAAGCTAATATGTATGTCATAGGGAGATAAAGCTAGAAAAGTGATCATAATCAACCTCGACGGCGCTTGATCGTTTTTAATAATTCCTCATCTTCATCTTCATCACGACTTGATTCGTCGTTCTCATCTGTTGTTCGCTTCCTTTCGTGGCTTTAATTGTCCAATCTTGTCGGGACGATATAATATCATATCGTTTGTCCCGTAGGATTAATGATTCCCGAAGCTCGTTAAGTTCATGGATGTCCGGGGGCATCGTTAGCCCTTTGAGCTATTGACGATGCGCCAGGTCAGTGCCAGTGGTAGAAATGACGGGACACCCGCCGTCCTCACAGCATTTGAGGCCTTAGTAAGTATAGCTAGGTCTCGTTGTGTTACGTAGAAAATCGGTATTTTCTCCGGGCGATACGCTTCCCCGTCTTTACGTTGATACGCTTTTCGATACGGCGGAAGAGCTGCTCAAAATGTGAGGTTGGTCTCTTCCCCACGGACGAGATCACTGAACACCTTTTGGTGGATTCGAACCACCGATTTTGAGCCATCTTGGCTCTTCATTTCTGCAATAAAGCGATCCAAGAAGAGATCCGTCCCAGAGTTGGACCACGGGATAGGTCCGCGATAGTCTGTGCGGCAAATTACGACGTAAAGCAAAGCCAATGTGATCAGGTTGGGGTCGAGTTGAAGATTCCGTGTAGTGTGATTCTTGCGAACCTCCTACAAAAGGTCTTTGCCCAGTTTGGGTCCTCAACGATGTGGCCTTCGTTGGTTCTGATAGTCTTATGATATCCGAGCTTATTTCGACCGTTAATAATATCTGTGGGGAAACATCCCAGAAAGCGGCGGACGATTTTCCACATTGGCACGATATCTTTGTTTGTTTTCGTGTTCAGCCGGGCAAGTTGGTCTGCTAATGGGTCGTGCGCCCATTCTGCCATCAAGGCCTCCTCATCCTCTCGCGTCCATATCCCGCCTTGTGGGGTTGTTGGATCGAGGCCCGACAGTCAGGCATAGCGACCCGGGGCCGGGCCTTTGCTAAATCCTTGACCGCTCGCTTTTCTATCCTCCCAAGCCTTGATATAGCTACCATGGCTGTGTTCTTCATACTCGGACAGGGTTCGGAAGTTTGCTAGAAGAATTTCCTCCTTATTTGAGGGTGGTTGCGCTGTGGCCTGCGCGACGTAACCCGGAGGATAGCGAAACACAATTTCTTCATCACCTAAGTCCGGATCATTGCTGTCATCACTCATGCTGTCCCATTCGGGACCTAAGTCGTCCTCATCTTCCTCTTCTATCCCTCTCTCTACTTCTTCATCGTCTTCTCCCTCTTCATCGGACTCGAAGTCGAAAGGGTTAACATCGCCACCCATATCATCATCCTCTAGGTAATTATATTGCGAAATCGTCGTTATCGACGATGGGGCGTTCTATAAATATGAATATTCATTAGCTCAGTTTTAACACGAAATCAATCAATTTACAAGATGCTTGAGTTTAAGAAGATATAGCAGTAACATCTTTAACTATTACCTTTGAGGTAGTCTCTCCTCGCTCTTTGACTTTACTTAGAAGCGTTTCCACGTCAATCTGCCTCTCTGGGCTCGTATTATACTAAGCCCTTCCTCCAGCTCTTTCAACTCTTGATTTAATTTTGCTTCTTTGGACTCGCAAGTCTCACGCAGTCGGGTTGCTGCTTGATCGTCTCCTCGATTTTGGAGGTCGTGTCTGCGCTTGCGGTATCATCTATAGTTTGTACCGCCTCAACAAGTCGATTGCATTCCTCTATACGCCGATCTAGGTCTATATTACGAGCCGACATCTTGAATCTTTATGACGCAAATGAACTCAAGGAATGCAGTGTGAGTGAAAATTTTGCAAATGGGAGACTAGAAAGAATCTTATAGATAGATATATTCTCAATTCTCTAACACATGTTCCTGCCTTATAGACATTGATGAAGACATTTAGGAAGGGGCTATAAGCTATAGTTTAAATATGACCTTGGAAGTTAAACGGTTTAGCGTTACATTTGCATTTTAAAACTCTAAAGAGGGTTAGATGAAATGAGACGATGCGTTTCAAATAGACTTAGCTTATAATTATTCAGCAAGCTTGCGATAATGAAGCAACTGCGGCCTTAACTACTATGTAGTATGAAGATAAATATACTACACGGGAGCGACCAGGAACATTATTCGAGCCGAGACGAGGGCAACACACTCAAAGCTGGCAAATTGAAATCCTCAGTCCTACGATTCCAGCCTCACAGATCCCTTAACAGTTGCGCTAAGCCCCTGACGACAGCTCTCTTATGTTTTCAGCTGTTCTCCGCGATACCGTTCGGTCGATCCTCCGTGACTTCCATACTGCTTACTTTAGGTATGCCTTCCTATCTTATAGGACTCTAATTGCGATCTGAAACATTGACCACATATGTACCTGCCTGAAGGCTACTGTATCATATCATTCCACTATACCCGAGTACCCGAGTTTTACGAGGGATATTATATTGCCAAAATTGCCAATAGACCTCTTGTTGAGGAAGGGGGATTCAGTATGCTTAAATTGTTGCGATAGGAAATTTTTAATAAGAGGTTTCTCGCATTACACATCTGACACAATTATATAAACAAAATAAAAAGCTATAATGATTTTTTTTTTAATTTTATATATAATTAAAGAAAAACTTAATAATTCAAAAAGGCCAGGTTGCACTATAAGATCTTACGATTTCGTGAAGTTATGAATTTTTAAAGATTTAGAATTAAAATTGTGTAATTAACTGCCGCGAAGCGGCCAGGGTACGCCGGAGGGTTTTCAGCTGGAGCAAAACACGGAGGCGCCCATCCCTATGGAGCAGGGAGCAAGCAAGAGTAAGTAGGGGAGCGGGTGGTTTGGGGGAGGAAAGGTTACAGGAGCGGTGCAGGTAGAATAAGGGGTAGGCAAGGGGGGAGGCTACAAGGGTGGTGGCTACGGGGTGGTGGTTACGTGAATAGCTTCATTAGACTTAGGGAGGTTTCGTAAAACTCGGGTTCCTGTGCCACTGGGGTGGCCTCGGTTTTGAAGACCAAGAGTGATCAACTTGAGGTCGAGATGGTTCAACTTGGGACGGAGAAGTGCAAGCTTGAACTTGATTCGAGTGAGCTGCGGGGTCATCTGCAAGATTGACAAGAAGCAGAGCAGTTTCGCAGTACAGACGCTAGACCGAGAAGGCTCCACGAGGATATCGAGGAGCTAAGAGAGGGGAAAGAGATGTCTGAACTGTCGATACAGCAACTGAGAAGGGGACACCGTAGCAATAGCGCCACGATATCCGATCTGAGAAGACGCCTGCAGAGTGCCCGAAGATCCATCGTAGCGAAGGATGCGAAAATTCGCGAGGAAAACGGCCGCGCGAGAGTCCTCATGGAGAAAGACGCTGAGATCGTAATACTCGAAGAGACTGCACGACAAGCCCAGACCGATGCTAACCAGAAGAGCTCAGAAATAGCCGAGTACTATAGGAGGCCATGGCGTTAACGAGGACCTACACTTTCAGCGAGGCAGGCTAGAAGGTGAACAGGAAAAGATCTCAGAGAGGACGCTAAGATATCCGCTCTCGAAGCAAGGTTGGAGCTCGCTTGTTCGCATCTATTCTGTCTGAGAAGAGATCTAATAGAAGAACGGGATATGTTATCGCGGAAGAACTCGGGGTAGCTGATCTTGAGCAGACGCGGCGCGATCTCGATCAGAAGCTCGTCGATGCTCGGACAGACCTAAATCTTCTGTCTAGTGCTTTGAAAACGGTACGAGAGAGTAATTTACATAAGGACGCACAGAAGCCCGATCATGGCCGTCCGCTATGTGTCGTCAGTTCGGATCTAACAAGTCCTAGAGATGAGTTAGAGGCCGACTAGGACGAGATTTTCCGGCTGAACACGCATATCACTTCTCGAGACGCTCGAATCGCCAAGTTGGAACGCTATATCACTGATTTCGGTTGGTTCGTAGCGTCGCAATCTGGTACTTCGTCCCAGGGTCGCTTGCTGGCCTGGTCAGGACTGCCCAAGCGTCCGGGAGTGCTGGCTGGGCCCGATGCCGCGATTCCTAACAATCGTGGACCATACTGCCTCTGTGCGATGGGGAGAAGGACACGATCGAACTGGCGACCCCTGGAGGCCTCATTGGGCTGTTGGCGCGGCTCACAATTTGCCCGGCGAATGGCAATTATGAAGCTCTATTCGGATGTTACATCTGCTAACAAAATAGTTAGGAGTTACGAACATGCTTCCCGGTGGTGATGGCAGTCTTAGACCGTTCTGACTCCACGTGCTAATATTCGCGATCTTGCTGTGCGCGTGGAATATGCGTAAACGGTTAGACGCAATGAAAGCCGTCTTGGAAGGCATCATCCTGCGAGCCGAGCAGCTGGTAAAACATACCGGTAGCTATATTGCAGATTTATCCGCGTTGTTTAGAGACGATAACGGTGCCCGACTCGTTCAAGATTTCCTTGAAAGTCGTGACAAATTGGTAGATCTGGTCGCCACCAACGGCCAATCCTCCAAGATCATGTACTCCCGGGGACAAGGCTCGGTTTTATGAGGCTGCCAGGTCCGCGAACCTATATCTGGGTATTCTCCATTGACGATCGTACGATGCATGCCGTACATTGCAACCGGGGATCCTGGAAGACGACCAACAGTTATGCGATTGCGGCTCCTCCGGGAGACTCCGATATCACCATCGTGTAAACGCCGATAGATTTTGGCTGTTGAAAACATGTACGTTAAGTCGTAGGTGGGGTTGAGGTGCTTGTGGTGGGAATTTAGGGCTGAGGTGTTGGAGTCTTGGAGGAGTTTTAGGAGGTTGTGGGGTTTCAAAGCGCAGTATTCGTTCATGGCTGAAAGTCCTATTAATGGGTCACCCCTATTGTCCCTATATCGCCTCGCTATCAAATTCTACGAAGGCTCATTCTTATTCTCCGAGCAAAGACAAGGAGTATCACATCGAGATATTCTTAATAAGGGCTGTTAGAACCATCATTGCATCACAATCTGAGACACTTTATTTCACCAGCGATTACAATATCAAACTGATAGTTATTAACGACCAGCCCCGTGGTGTATTCGTGTTAGATACCGTAGGCCATTCCCGTAAGCCCTGGACAGGAGGCCGCCGGAAAGGCCTGGACGGAATGACGACTGGGACATATAATAGAAGCTTAGCTCGCTTCAAATGCTTAATATTAAGCCTATATAAGTAATAAGCGTTAATAGGTGGTTGATAAACCCCAGGAGTCCCATCTAGTCTCTTATTATCTTCAAATTTGCAGACTATTACGTACCATACTCCTTGAGGGGTTGCTAGAGATAGCTCACATCTTTAAACTCCAGTAAGAGACTGTCCATACAGCTTTCTCGACAGAAGTAGGCCACGCATATTGACCACCATACTAACGAACATAACTACCGGATGTATTAGTGCTAGAGTCTCAGCTCGCCGCGGGCGATCCATAGGTAGGTCGGGGCGTATGGTCCAAATTGTCGTCTACGATTTCTATAACGCAAGGAAATGGGTACCCGGCAGGTTGTGATGAGAGATGAGGGAATACAAACGTTATGAGGCAAGTAGAGATACCAATGGTTGAGAAGAATTCAGGCTACCTGTACGATGAGCTGCCTGGCCGCAAGACACGGGAAGTAGGCTCTATGCAACGTATCCTAGAAGAGCATCAAGAGGTCGACAAACCCCTTGAAATGGCGTGGAACTTAAGACCTAGAAGAATTAGCTATGTTACAAGCCTTA